>MU888431.1:0-16200 GCA_036418205.1 Ostertagia ostertagi
CGGGTGCCGCCTGGCTATTCAAGTGGATTTCGAGTGGGACGCTAGCGAATCGCTGGATCCGAGCGTTGCGCCAGCGAATCGAACGTTGCACCAGCGAATCGAACTTTGCGCCAGCGAGTCGAACGATGTACCAGCGAGTCGAACTATGTACCAGCGACTCAACACTGTTTGAAAGTGGCGGGACCCAACGTTTAAAGGAAGTCCCGCCACTTTCAAACAGTGTGGTCCTTTAAATGGACTTCCTTCAAACGTTGGGCCTTTTTCAAACAGTGTCGACTCGCTGGTGCATCGGTCGATTCGCTGGCGCAAAGTTCGGATCTAGCGATTCGTTATCGAAAAAATCAGCTTCAAATGCATTCAAACCAAAGAGCTAAAAAGAAGAGAGAAGAAAGTTCTCAAAACATACGCGATCACCGTCGATTTCAAGCGATTCGAAAATATGTGGAAAATTCCGTGAAAATGGCTTCAACGATTCTTCTCGATGGAGAAATATCACTGCATAGTCACTTTTCAAGAAGTACCTGAATCAATGAACAACTAAGAGCGGTTGAACTTCTATGCGAGCTCAAGTCAGCCACTCCCTCCAAACTAAGAACTTCAAAAACCTTCATAGTAATTTGATTAGTTTTTCTTATTCACAGTATTGAACCAGTTGAAAGGTGTCATTAAAAAGGAGAGGAAGTGATCTTGACAAGGTCACTCTTGAATTATGGTTCAGACCTCGGGACACATGCTCCTTCTGAATAACTATTAATTGGTGATCTTGGTGAACCGAACATCGAGGGTGCCTATACTTGCAGGACGGAAAGGCTCATATTTATAGGAATCGGTAGTGGGTTTTCGGGGACATTTTTCTGATATGGACGTTTTACCGAAATAAAAAATAGGAAGTTCACGTAGTTCTAAACCCCAGGAAATTTTGGAATTCCTTCCCTTTTGACTAAACTATTTACCTCTATCCTCCCTCAACGGACCGTTCTATGTAAAAAAGGTGTACCCTAGATGGAATTTGATACAAAATGGGGTCGTGGATGGGATCTCACATGGAAAATAGCAAGGACGTAGCGGCTGCCAAATTTAATCGTCACGTGGCTCATCCTGTGCGACAATGCATAGAAAGGAGTTTGGTGCCCACTCCTAATTTCATTTCAAAAGTCGGACTTAACAAGACTCCTTAGAAACTCACTCAGCACTAGCTGCACCTCTTGTGCCCATAGAAAAATTATCGTATGTGAGATGAAGCAGTTCTGTTCCAAGGCTTTTGTTCACGAGCCGCTGCGAAAGGGAGAATCACTTAGAATGAGAAATCGAATTCAAATATGGTCGAGATGATACCAGTTGAAAGCACGATGTTAGAAATTTGCGATTTCATTGCGAACGTGAATGCGAGGATGCAATTTCACTGCAAAAAATCAATGAATATAAAACTATCAAGTGAATTGAGAGGCCTACCCCACTGCATCACTATGATATGACAATTGGTAGGATTTCAGTACACCTAGGATGTTGAAATGCCATGGACATAAACCATCGATCAGCGCCCCCTTGACAGTAAAACAACCGTGATGCGCTACGGTCTTTGTGCATTTGAGACGTAGGGAGGCTGGGAGGTATGGATTAAGCTTGTTCGAACTTTGTGGTTTTAGCCTGTAGTGGCATTCCGTTACAGCACAAGAAATTGAAGCATTTTTTATAGGCACGTTCTGTTTTCGTGGATAACAGATCAACCGAAGTGATTCCATATCTTTTTTCAACCCCCACAATGAAAATTACCAGGCAGCCAGAACGTTTTCATGACGTTGAGAGTCCGAGAACAAAGAACTCTCCTGCAATCGCCCCGTTATCACTATCGTTATACGTGGCAACAACTAAATTACGGCTTGTATACAATCACGGCGCTTCGGAATTATGATTAGTCGTTAGTAGCAATTATCCGATGTGAACACGTGACTGTAGCCGTATGGTGATAAGACGAGGAATTTTGGATGAAATAGAGCCACATGGTCTAAAAGGTGCGGGGAGGCTATGATACATTTCTGTTGATCCAACCGACTTACGCGGAAAGAAGGTTATAGGGACTTCATCCAAAAGAAAGATTGTTCCTTAGCGACTGAAAGCGGGATTTTGAGTTGCGAACATGCACAAAAAGCAAGCATGAGCATACTATGGGGGTTCAAAAACCTTCCCAACCTCCATCCGCGTTAGGTCAAATCAGTCCTAGTGGGTGAATACTGCATGATAACGGGTGCTTCCTAATAAATGACCCATTACAATTGGGCTGAGCGGAAACCAATGCTTCACACACCACTTTTGTGCCTAATTGAGCCTATTCTTGCGCAGCGCAGATCAAAACGATCAGATTTTCCGGAGCCCGAGCTAATTGGAGAACTGATATGCCAAAGCACTTCGCAAATGGAAGGATGAGAACTTCGAGATAAGAATAAACAAACAAAATCGAATGAATTAAACAAATAGACCACAAAATTAATTATGTAAAATCACCATAGAAAGAAACTGGAAATCTAGTTACATGAAAAATATGAAAAATCAGAACACATAAACACGCATGAAAAATAAATAAGAAATGATATCAAGAACGATCACTTAGCCTCTTCAGCACTTTCAGCTTTTTCAGGGCTCTGGTTTTGGCTCCTCTTCGGCCTTCTTCTCCTCCTCTGCTGGTTTTTCTTCCTCTTTTGGTGGCTCTTCTTCTTTCTTCTCCTCCTCTTCTTTCTCCTCAGGTTCCGGTGCCTTGGAAATCGTATCTGTGTCATTCTCATCGCCCATAACCAATTCTGCCAATACTGGTGTCTCTTCTACGATCTTTTCGCGTTCAGCTGCTGAAACATCAAGCATAGGAAACGGAGACGAACGGTAAGAATCAAAAACGAGAGAGGAGACCTAACCTAGCCTTGCATTGATCTCATCCTGCTTTTTCTTGTACTCCTTGTAAGCTTCCGCTAGCTTAACCTTCATTTCTTCTAACAACTCTGCATATTTCGCTTCGTCCAGCTGAGGCCTCTCTTCACACACCTGTGAAACAGCAACGTTTTAGAAAATCGATGCATATCAATATAACATACTAGTCATACCCTCTTCAAATTTTCAGCAAACTCTTCACTGCCCTTTTCGATTTGACGTTTCTTTTCTCGATGAATCTCCTCCAACCTAAACAAAATCAAGCGACTGAGGAGCCTTCCAATAGTGAAAAGAAATTCCAGTGAGGATGGTAAACGAACTTCACTAGCTCCTCCTCCAGCTTGCTCTGGTGTGCAGACAATGACTGAGCTTGTTTTCGCAACATATCCATACGATTCTGAGCCACAACCTACAACATGAGAACTTTGAGTCAAAAACTCCGTCGATCTAGATTTCACCACATGGAATAAACACTGCTTGACATTCACTGCAAAACAGAATTAACACGTTGACGACAGCCCCTTATGCGTGTACCTCGGCAACTTTTTGTTTATTTTTTTCACAATCGTCATAACTTCTTCAATAATTCCACTACTGGTAATTGACGCACAGTTTTTCGGATAAGATAACATGCACACAGTTTTGAAATATGAAAAAGGCCAAATAAATCGAAAAAAACTAGCCAGAATCGGGTGAAATTCTGACGCGCATGCGCGTCATGCTGTCGTCAACGTGTTAAAAGACCCATGTTGCTCGTTTACAAGTCCTCTCAAAGAAAGAAAAAATCTGAACAGGGCACTCAACTGTCTCCATATTTATATAAAAATGATAACTCGTAATCCCAAATTTTTGCTCATTAAAAGTAAGAAATAAGACTTTCACTAAAACATCAACAAGTCGATTAATCGATGATTCTATAAATTGTTTAGCTTGGAAACTCTCGTTGGAACAGAAACGATTTGCATAGCATAGTAATAGGAATTTGAAAGTGATGACTCTGATGAAAAATACTGTCAATGAAACACTTTTTCCACGTACCGTTCGGGTATCCGTGACAACTGCCGGTGAGAAAAGATCTCCAATAAGGCGATGATTGCGATCGAAACTGAAACATCAGAGCATACTTGGGAGGATCGGTTTTTGTAAAGGAACAAAGGTTGAAGAAAAAGAATCCCGGGGTAGTTTGGATAGTACGAAAAACTACGTCAAAACTGCGTGTCACTTGCCTGCCTTGCTTTAAATGCAGCAAAAGCGCTAATCAAGTAGCAAACCGTATTCAATGTGGGGAATAAAAATTGAAAAAAAAATTGCAAAATGGGTTGGTCCGATTGAACCTGTTAAGAAATGCTTTAACTATCACTAAGCTGGAGATATATCCGCAATCAGAATCAGAAACTAGGACCAACCGAACGGCAGCAAGACGTCGACACGACAGTTCATTTCCAGCATCTTCTTCGTCAACAGGTTGAATAACAACACCACCGACTTCCATGCGACTTCGTGATGATTTTTCGTTGGCTTTAGCTCGGGTCTTGAAGAAAAACAATATTGTTATTTGAGGTAAAATGAAGTCTAAACGGCTGTTTCTTCCACTTTTGCCCGATAACTACAAAATTGGAGGTGCACCCTATTAGTAAGTACTGCAATCACTACCTATCAAACATATTGTTCGTGTAGGATCCTTTCCCTGACTGTTGACGTATGGAACATGAAAAGCAGCTGTACCTTACTAATCGGTTCCAATACAGATACGGCCAGTCTCATTGTGATCTCAACTAGAACGTTATTTCCAAGAAAAAGTTGTATTTCGTTTTCACTCTATCATCTGCATAGTCCAACACCTTGTTCAAGAGACCGCCAATTGATCAGATCTGGTAAAGCAAAACCCTAAGAACTTCAACCATCTTTCCAGTCAACCGGCCACCGCTCGTTATCAATCCCCAAGGGACGGCTGAAAGGTTAAGCATGAGCGCTATCTTTCTTTACAAAGTTCATCCTTGGGAGTTACAAGAATGGCAAGCTTATTTCCCGCTTTTTGAAGCCTCATAAAAAGCAACCAACCAACATAGAAAGAATAGTAAAGAACTGTTTAAAAAACTCACGAAACAGACCTTAGCATTTACATATTGTTGATAGGCATGCGAATTCTGATAGGCTTTGAATGCCTTCTCGTACTCAACCTAAAATCCCATAAATATTATGGATATTATCCTATAATAAAAAAATCTCAGGAAACCATGGAAAAGCACACAAGCTTTTGGAAGTATAAAGAATTGGATCTTATTTCACCTTTTCTATTTCATATTCATGCTGATAGACAGCCTTGTCCGCATCCGAAATATCTCGCCACATTTGGCCAATGATCTTACCGATATCCCAGAGTTGCGCATCTGGATTCTCAGCACGTACCTGTAAAATGCTGCTTGTCAATGGTCAAAATTACAGTACTATAGGTTACAAAAAATCGCCATAAAGATCTTAACACTGCTATTACTGTTTTATAATAGAATGGAAAATACCCTGTGTATCGTCGCAATTTTCGCAGCAACGATATCAAAAAACACAATTCAAAAATCGCCTGCCAGAAAAAAGCTCCAAACCTTTGACCACATTTTGCGGCTATATCGCATATACGGAACCAATGGTCGATCAGGGGGCTTCGAGCTTTGCACGCGAAATCGGTTTTGATTCTGAAATCTATTCTCATAGAAGCAGGATAGCAAAAGCAGCAGAACAGAATTTCCCAGGGATAGAACTGATTCAGCATGCTTCCATGCAAACACTGCGGGCTGTTTAATCACTCACTGAAAAAAAGACAAACAATGGCGACAAGCAAGTCCCAAACCGTCTCGATGGCGTTGAGCGTGGGATGGCGAAATGCTGACATTTTAGCCCAAACAAAAGCTTGTACAATTACCCAAAAAAAGCATCTTGAGAAATCCGCGAAATTTAAAACATCAACTAACAACTAAAACGTCAACTAGGAAACGGCCTTATGATGACAACGTGAGAGTATCGAGTCCCATCAAGTATTATAGCTCCCTGTTCACATAATTGATCCTCCGATGGTATTTACTACACAAGAAGCGTGCGCAAGGGGACGAGATGAAAGGTAGAACAAGCTCCTATATATGAGCTTGTTGTCCTACATGAATATATGAAGGAAAGAGGGGAGTAGGATGAAATCCTCATTCATTTAGTAGGCTTGTTTCGAATACCCTTAACTATGTAACCACTTCATTAGGTCTTTTTCTGTGGTGAATGGGCTAATTAAGGCCTAACTTGGGCGTCGTCAACTCGCAATCGACGAAGAATCCACCTTTCATATTGAAAGGGAGAACCCTGCAAAAGGTGGCAATCCTAATCACACATTGAAAAAGGAAAGAGCCCAATCTGTCCAAGGAAGTCCTCAAAGACAGAAGCATTGACGCGACGGCGAGTCGTCGCGGCGCGTCGCAGTTCTGTGGAGCAGATCAATTTAAAAGTGTATATTTCCATCAAAAAGCGAGAAAGTGTCGGGTGCAGACCATGCACCGCAAGTGACGACAGCCTGCACAAAATGTAAATGTTTCGGCGCAATGTGGCTCGGGGGGGGGGCAGCGCCGCGCGCGGCGTTGCGGCAACAGGAAATTCGTGAGCCAGGGGGAATGTAGCCAATTCAGGGGGTTGGGGGTGAGGGCAGTCACTTAGCATGCGTGAGAAGCTGGAATGTTCGAGTTACACAACATCGCTGAGCCGCGCGCGGCGACTGCCCCTCCCCCCCCACATGCGCCATCTTTTCACCAACCGAGATTAGCCTGTTGCAGTTGTATTGTATCAGTCGTCACTGATTACAACTATCTTTTACTAAAAATCAGCTATCACTGTGGAGCACTAATATCAGATTTACTTGGAGGCCGTCGTCACTTGTGGTGTGTGGTCTGCCGTTTCTTGAAGCGTAAGGATAACATAACACCCCCCCTAGTCCCTCAGCTAGGGGGTAAGCCTCAGGGTGATTAATTGTAAGGGGCGGATGAGCAAGTATCTTTAATTTTCCGCGAAGTTTCTCCCTTCTCAGGCTCAATCAGCGCAAGAGGGTGTGGTTAGGACAGAAGGATAGAAAGCGACTTTCCCAATTCACACCGCGAATCTTTCTTGCGGTGAGATCCCCAGGTCCACCACTGAATCACTGATTAAGAGTGAACCCAGTTTCTTGTATCGGAAAGCGAAGTGTTTGAAAGCTGTTTTCCTATCCATTAACTGTGACGGTTGCTCACTACACAGATGGGAGTACTTGTTCGCCACAGAAGAACCATCGTAAATTGCTTGGGTCACTCGTTTCACATATTCGCACCCTAAGCACACAACTCAGACTCCAATAAGAACCAGTATGGCATAGAATGAAGCGTTTCCCCACTAGACTTCACTCTAGATCTGCTAATAAAGAAATCTGAAGCAAATTCAATGTGAACTGGCTCTAGGCCCATTTCGGGCACAAGGGAGCCGAACACGTGTTGCACCCATTTTTCTTAATTGAGTTCCATTCTAAAGCAGTGTACACTCCGTTTCATGCAGCCAGAAATCCACGTGGCACACGTGGCTAAATTCTCGATGAAAAGGTGACGTCACGTGTGCTCAAAGATGTTCTTGATTCGATGCCACGTCAATTTCTGCAATTGCACATTTTCTGGTTATTTGAAGGCGAGGGTACGTACAGTCGATATCTCGAAGTCTGATTGGGCGTGTCACCGGAAATGACGTGGCAGCCACCGCACTTGATAGAAGTTGCGCGGATAAGCTGCTTCCAACACGCTTTGCTGGATATTTGGCGGAGTATTTTATCCTCCACAACATCTATCAAGTGCGGTGGCTGCCAGCGCTCCATTTTCCAGGTGACACTGAAGTCCCAATCAGACTTCGGAATCGACTGTATCTCCCTTACAAAAAGCCAGAAAGTTTTTGGGTGCAGGACATACACCACAGGTGCTCCAGAAAATGCAAATGTTTTTTGCCAATGAAATGATTAACCTGTTACAGTTTCGATCAGTTGACACTAATTACAACTATCATTTACTAAAAATCAGCTATCACTATGAACCACTACTAACCAGATTTACTTGGAGGCCGTCGTCAGTTGTGGTGTTTGGTCTGCACCGCACACTTTCTGGCTTTTTGAAGGGGAGGGTATGTAGTCGACTTCGAAGTCTGATTGGGCGGGTCACTGGAATTGACGTGGCAGCCACCACACTTGGTAGTAGCGCGACCGCATAGCTGCTTCAGAAGGCTTTGCTGACATCTGGCGAGTATTTTATCTCAACTGACTGCGTGGCGCGCGAGAAGGCAGTAGACGCAGGGGACTAACGGGACACTTGCACGCAATTGTGCAATGTATGGAAAGTCTCCATGACAATTCTGTTTGAAAGTCTAAGTCGCAAATGCTATCACAGCCCGCGCCTCGACTCCGTACCCGTCCTGCCTGTGGGGTCTGCTTCTCTCCGCGCAACGGCGGCTGCCTCAACAACGTATCGAAACCTCCAGTCGTGTGCCGGTAGGCCGATGTAAATTGGCGGCACTGGTGATTTCGCGCGTCGCGGCCAGCCAATCGCTCGATTGGCTTATCGCGACGTGACCGCGGACGCTAGCAAATCGCTCGATTAGCAAAGTCTGAAATCGGCCGTAGCTGTTTACATTCTGTTGTTTTCTTGTGATAAATACGCTATATACTGTCAATGTACCAACAAATAACATCCTGCACCAATATTCATTATGAAAGAGAATATAACAGAGCTAGAAGGGAATACACACGCATTGATAGACTACTCGAGCAAATTACAACACTACATCACTACGGTTTACGACGATTGTGACACACGACACGACAAGATACGATATGAGGTGATCATAATCATCTATCACTCATACGAGATATTTGGTTATGCTTTGATTCGAATGCCTCGGGTGAATGATTGATCGATGGATCGAGTTATCGATCGACGAGCAGTACAATCAGTATATGAACATTAAAGCGTGCGATATGGTTAGATAGCACTAGAAGTGAGCATATTTCATTAAATTGCCAATGATTTGAGAACAAGCACATTTTGTAGTACCACACCATAGGATCACATCATCATTAAGTGCGCCAAATATGTATTACAGAGAACAAAGAGATGAAACACCAGACACACACACACATAAATTTAGCAGCTTTGACATTCGGAGCACTGAGAAAAAACAATTTGAACAGAGCAATACCACAGAGAGAAGTGTTTCCGGCGCTTTGGTCACGAAACGGTCTGCCTTGTTAGGACGCGCGCGGTCGCGGCGCGACGCATTTGACCGGTCCATCACGCAGCTGCACGTGGTTGACCGATCGAATGCGTCGCGCCGCGACCGTCCTAGCGAGACGGCTATGCGTCAAACCAAACAGACCTTATGACCAAATTACCGACTACACTTTAACAAATAGCACAGCTAAACTACAAGAAAACTATGGAGAATCTACAGAATAATACTTTCTTTCTTATGAAAGAATCACATATCAGAATGGTAAAGACACTTCGCTAAACAAATTATTTTCGAACACAGATGGTGATTAATGAACACACTTCCCTTGACACCGAAATCAAAAATAAAGGAGTAAAAACCTCGCAAAAGGCAAAGAATCACGTCAGAAATGAGTAGTTTGCTTCAGAATTATCACAATGCAAAGACAGCACCTATTGGCGAACAGTTATGACGCGGAATTCACACAAACATGTGATATTGATTTTCTCGTTGAAACGTAAGCTCTCTTTCAACAGATCCTACAACACACAATTGTGCTAATTTCATCTTTACGCTGTGAGCAAAATTGCCGACAAAAGCCGCAGTCGACACGCACCGCAGCAATAAGAAGGTCCGTAATTGCACAACAGAGCAAAAAGACGAAATAAGCTGTGAATCTATAGTAAAGCCGGTTATACTGGAGCATGCGAGGAATATGATTAATGCCATACGAGTCTATGATGAGCGTTTAGTGTGTACAAGTGATTCGGATTAGATTCAAAACACAGCACATTGATGAGAATAAACCGCATTTTGTAAGAGAATATGGTACGGGTATAACACAGGTTTCCGCTGAGGGTAAATGAAGGGATCAAGGGGCATAAGAACAGAAACCGATAATATTTTACCACAGCACACCGATAATGAGCAAGCCAGTAGACTATGGAAGATCTAGACCAGGGTCAAGCACACGTAGGTAGATCGGATATTCTTTACACAGAGAGCTGAGTTAGATTGTGGTACTTAAAAGCATCATGGAAAAGACCTTGGAAATTGAGGTTCATAAGAAAAAGCAAGAACGAAGAGCAGTTACTTAACACCTAGAATAAATTGAAATAAACTGAAATCTAAGAAATTCGCATGAATGAGGGTTCAAATTCCCGTTTTAGGCTTGACCATGATCTAGATGAATAATAAAAATGCACTACTATGTAAGCTGTTGTTCAGTTGCAATGCAATCGCTACTTTGAACCAGCAAGTTTGAAAAATCCAGCATATGCCGCGAGCGGCTGCGACGTAAACCGCGACGCGACCGCTCGCAGCAATCCTTTAATGGAGTACAAGGAAATTCTGAAACAATTTGCAACTGAACAAAGCTTTCACTCCCATTTTTTATGGCCAAGACAAGTTCAACAAACAAAAGTGCCTCTAAATTCACGCATGGATAACTTAATGGAGATCATGCGTAACTTATGAGACAAGAAAGATGCCGTACAGTATCACTATGACTCGACCAATGATTATGAACCGTAGGGATAAATTCTTAACTAGTAAACACCGTGAGAATTTAAGGTCACAGATTGGAAATTAAAGTGCAGTTCAGTAAATGAATAGAAGTAAGGTTGACCTTAAAAGAATGCACAAGTTCGCCCGAATATTGTACTATGGAATTAGTGATTGGAAGCGAAGCATCACCAATAAACAAAAGAAAAAAAACAAATAAAGAGTAACCAAAACGAAAAAGCGGACTTTGCACTACTACCGTAACCGAAGAGCATGGCGTCGATGTGCATCAGGCATAAAGCATATCACGGATTAACCGGTCGAATCAACTGAACTTTCTAGAAACCGGATAGAAACATAGGAAGAAACAATGAGTAATAGAGCGCTAACCAAACGACGACGATAAGCCATTCCTGACAACGAATTAATTGTTAGTACGAAGAGTGAAATACGTTGAACGTTAGTATTTTTGATACTCGTTTCCTTGAACGATTGAAGTAATTGGGCGGAACGGCAACGACTAGGCTAAAAACAGTTCCAAAACGACAGACTGGACAATGGCTGACGCCACTGTTAGTTACATGGAGACAGAGCGCCAAGTTGCTGTTCCTGTGGTGACACCGGCTGATCGTAAGTGCACAAATTCGAAATGGCGTTGAAAGCCGCATTTTCGGCTGCCGCCTCCATCGTAGAACCACGTCCATGACAAACCTGATAAATTGCCACGTAGAATTTGCAAATAATCCATTTTACTGAGTCTATTTATGCTAGTAGAGTGCACTAAGAGGTCAACGCCAGCAACTAGGCTATGGGCTACCGTCAATCTAGTGCCGACAAATAAAGGCAATTGCCCGCCAGGCCCATCTAACAGCTGGATTGCAGACATACATGCCGCGCCGGATGAGAGTGTAGTGCTATGCGATATGTCCATTCCGGCACCAACCATTAACTTGCCAGGTCTGTCCGTGAGTTACACACCTAAGGGCGCCAATGCCCTGCGAAAGTCCGAAGTCCAATTCAGTTCTCTCAGCGCTGTGCGTGGGACCGGACACGTTGTTTTATCTTGGCGGCCGACTACTTCTGACTACCGTAGCCTTTTAGCCTAAGTCGCTGAAAGTTACATTCCTGTGTAAGAGTGTACTACGAGGTCAACGCACGGAATCGCGCAGTTACAACCCAAATCTGCGCGCCAGATGGAACGGACTGCTTTGTGGTTGTTTTGCATCCTCGGACGAGCCGACAACGCCGCACTCCGCCACAGACGATCATTGTAGATGCGCAACTTCGAAATAACGCGACGTCGCGCGATGACCTTTTACTAAGTTTCCAAAAGGCTCTTATACAACCGAGTGCAACGAAAAAATAACGACAAAAAATATAACTGCAAGAGAATAAAGCTCACGCTGGCTCCTCCACTGCCAAACCAAGTGACCCAGCCGCAAAAGTAAGCGGACACATCTTCCATCAGGCTGACTGAACAAACGACACTCCAGTCAATTGACTCCACAAACTCTCTCAGTTCCAGCATCAAATCCACTGACGCACCAGACGCCCTAATCACACGTACGTGATAAAGGATAAGCATTTGCCGTTGATACCCCTTTTGGGATGCGGCACGCATTCTACTTCCATTTGTACATTCGTAGTGGCGTTTGAATGCGATGTGGCCTATACAATGACTTGCGGGGGCCAGCCGATGTACAAGTCAGTGTTTTTATCCTCCCAGACAAGTCTGGTACCAATTACCGACCCCGGAGGGATGGAAGGCTTGGTTGGCCCGGGCGACTCACGACCCAGGAGATCCCCGGACCGCTCGCGTGGTAAGCGTGCCACTTGCCACTACACCACTTCCGCCCTTACACAAATCTGGATTTTCAAGAGCGGGTGGAAATTTGCGAAATCAAAACAACTTCTAGACTTTCGTTTGCAAAATTTCCGGAATTCGAGTTGAAGGAAAGATGCGAAATAACACCAGTCACTTGAGCACAAATAGACAGCACATTGCACATTACCTTTGGGAAGTTTGTGTACTGCACGCTGAACTTGAAGGTCTCCGACATACTATCAAGACGACGTCTGGCACTGAGCAGCTGACAAGATTCCGAATCTGGGCCGCCTGTAAAATTAACGTCAAAGTACACATGAAACACTCGTACAAAGTTCATCATCCTGAGGTTCTTAATGACATCTTCCTCCTATAGGAATCGGACTAATATGACAAGATCTGTACTATTCCGATTATCGCGATCTTTGAAAAAAATGGAGAATTGCTATCAGCGTAAAAGCATGAAAGATGTCAAAGTCTCGCCTGTTTATATGCAAAGTAGTTATATGTATAATAAAACTGTCGTCATACTCAGTGTTATACACAGGTGCGAAATCTACGGAAGGATCAGAAAACTCAATGGTGGAAAAATGGAAGAACCAGAGAAGATGTTCGCCTATTGGGCCTAATTCGCCAACGTTAAATCTACGATCGTTTTAGGCAAATCGATTTGCACCTGATCTTCCTCGTGGATTCTGCAATTTGTCGTTCCTCCGATTCTCCCAAAACGCTGAGCATAATCATGGGGAAGGAATTTCGTTTAGCTTGGAAGTTGTGTGTTAAATAAATCATATAGAAACTTAGTAATCGGGTTTTCACATTTTGCTGGTGACCGGTCTAGGCGCATGCATAGTCGTCATCCCATCTGCAATGATGGCGGTCGCACAGCGTTAGATACGTATCGATCGTCGAAAACTCAGGCAAGTCTGACGATCGACACGCATCCAATGCTGTGCGACCGTTACGATCGGACGACCGACTATGGGTGCGCTTAGACCGGTCACCAGCAGAAAACGTGAAAACCCGATTACTAACTTTCTATGTGATTTATTTAGCGCACAACTTCCAAGCTAAACCAAATTCCTTCCCCATGAAGTTTACTTAGGGACAACGCTAGTAATAATAGTGAAACACTTGAACCAGAACTTATCAGTACCTTCTGCACACGGGATCATGTTCGGACTCTGCAACGCTTGTATCGATACTCTTGCTATTTCACGGATCTCACACTTTTGATCGTCAGACAAAGCCCTGGAAAAACGCTTTTAGGAGTGAAAAACTGGAAAAATGGCATTACACCACTAACCGTTTCGCCTCTTTTGTTCTTCTAATACGCTTTACGCGACCCGTCACATAACAAATTGCTGGTAAGCGGGGCTCAGTTCAGGTTTCCGGATTACTTGCTATCATACTGAAATATATATAATTACTCTCTAAACCTGCTGTTGAAAACGCGATTTCGCGGAAAAAAATACGAAAAAACGGCTCAGTAGAAGAAAGGAGGAGAGAATAGTTCAGTAAAAATGATCGCAAGTTTTTATAAAATTAATTCGCTCCTCTTAATTTATCACTGCGTCCATGCGAGGTAAAGAGCCACGCCACGAGTAAGGTTTTCAATCTTCTGCAAATCTGACGTACCTGGTGGAGGGCAAGCTTTCACTTGGTTGCTGAATGTAACACGACGACGCGGAGATGAGCCGTTGTGCGATCCTTCAACCGTCTGCATCATTCGATGCGGACATGCTGGCTCTGCACGAGCCGGTTTTGTTCGGCTTGTTCTGATCATCAACACAAAGCGCTCTAAAAGCAATGTTGACGTAAAAACATTCTTAGTTTAGATCAAATCCGCTTGATAACTGACAGTAGTCCTTCCTGAAGAGACTGCTCCTCAGAATTTCGAGAATCTTGCTGATCAGGCTGAGCCGATGAGGTGCAGCCTGTGGCATTCTGCACTGGCGGAGTAATCAGATCGTTCGGATCAAAGACACCTTCAAAATGAGCTCATTAAGTTTCACTTGGCCCACACGAAAAATAAATTGGAATTTTGAAATTGATTTTGAAAACTACTATGTTGATGATTGAGTATTCGATTTTCTTTTGAGCCAAACTCTTTCCAGGTGGAGGCAATGGTTTCACATAACTATTTCAGCCAGCATCGCCTCAGCAGCTGCGCGTTTCGCCAGCCGCTTATTTGGCCCACTTCCAGAGCAAATACGTGAACCACAGCTCACCTGCAACAATCCTATCATTTTCTATGTTACTGTTCCAAAGGCAAAACGTTGTAAAACCCAAAAATAAAACAAAAAACACTGCACAGTGAACTCCTTGTAGCGACTTTGGCCCTGTTCTGAGATCAACTCAAACTGTGGCTCATCCTCACAGCGAGCTTGCAGTACTTGAATAAGACGCGAAACTGGATTGATCTGATGACCGTAAGTCGGATCCATTTTCATATCCTTGACGAAAAAAATGAGCTATTAAAGATCACAGCAGCATTTAAGCGCTACAACCCAACAACAGGGAAGAAATGGTGTAATGGCACCAAAAGAGGATTGCTCGATTATTTTGTCCTCCAACTAAATATTCCAGAGCCGTATGCATGACTGTTTATCCAGGGTTTGCGGAAGAAGCTGCGTTTAAAATATTCAAAGGCAGAAGAAGAAATCTGTGCAGGTAAAATCATACTGGGTAACAGGCAACATAAGTTGAAAACACTAACATGCCGAGCTCTGCTTATATCCTGAACGAAATTGAAGGTGTGCCTTCAGAATCCCTCTTCCACCCGCCCTTCCCCACCTCTTCCCAAAAATCCTGCCGCGGAATCCTGATGACTACCGCAGCCGTCACCATGTCATTACCCCATTTCTTCCATATTTGAATGGATGATTTATAGCTCACAATCTCGACGAAACCCTGCCATTGCGTTACTAGGTAACTACTACAAAAACACTCTGAAATACGACGTGCACAAATCTTTGCCATTCACAACTCATACCTTTATTATAGTCTTTCTCTTCGGCTCTCTAGACGGATTTAGAACACGTTTTTGCAATTTGTACAGCGATGATGCGATAAAAAGCGGTGAATTCTCTGAAAAGTGATAACAAACCTCAAAATAACTTATTCGGAATGTTACGCAACTCACCAATGCCTCGCAGTCGGGAAAGAACGTTCGCGCATGCACTTTGAGTAGCCTCTTTCTTCTTACGCCCTTCACCTACCGTCTCAACAACAACCTTAAAAGGCCGTAAATATTAGAGAAGTTCCAACAAAGTAGGTATCAAAAGCATCAGACATGATTATGCTAAATGAGCTAATAACGTAAAATCACCTCGTTCTTCGGATTCTTCAAAGAACATCGAACTACGTAAGAACGATCATGGGGTGGACCGACTTCTTTGACTACCTAAAGCAGACTTCCATTTCATTTATACGCTATCTTTTCATTTAAACATTAACAATCTATTAAATTGCATGCTTCCTCTGCATGACCATTTTCTTCGTCAATCAAGGTTTATTCGTCTTTCCCCTGTGTCTTTATTTCGCCAATCCCAACTCACTGATGAGCTCCGGGGATTGACGAAATAATAAGGTTCGTCTGAGGAAGGAGCGAAACGAACCGTTTTAATTATTTTGTTTATAATGGTTTTTCTTTCTTAATTGAAAAGTAAAGCATAATATTCTACAAGTATGTACAAATGGAGTAT
>MU888433.1:0-15260 GCA_036418205.1 Ostertagia ostertagi
AAAATTTCCATATTCAGCTTTGAATCTTCTACTCCAGCTCTCAGTGACATCCGAGAATGGAAAGTACCCGCAAAAATTTATTTCGTTCCTGGAAATTTGATGGTCTGAGGCTGGATCAGTGTTCCAGGCAAGCCTCCACAGGTTTTTATTGATAAAAGAGCGGAAATCACTGGGACCAGTATCGGCTGTTTTTGACGACGGATTCATGGTCTGCTTGCAGCCATTCGGTTTTCGGTTTTCTCTGTTTGGGGTTTCATTAGAGAACTACTAAGGGAATCGAAGTGCAAAAAGTTTGGTGATTCTGAAAAGAACTGCCTAAAATTTGGAATGAAATATGCGTTGAACACCTCCGCCGCACCATCGACTCGCTGAAGAAACAAATTGAGGCCTGTATCAATAACTGATGGCAGCTACTTCAATCTTTTTGCAATTATCAAATTTCATAGCTCGTTATTTTAAAAAATTTGATTACGTCCAAATTTTTGTGGAAAAGAAATAAGGTTTGGGTGTGCTATGTGTAGTTTTTCGTAGTTTTTCGCCACCCTATATATGCGCCACACGAAGCAACTACTTGGCTGCCGAAAGCGAAGTGTAGCGCTTTCACGACGAAAGGTGCCCTGGTTGCTGAGCAGGACTTCCGAAGCACTCCGCCCCGAAAGCGTTACGCCCACTAGTTCAGTTGGTGACTTGGGCGAGCTGTTTGCTGTTGGCTTTTCATTTTGGAAGATCATTTCCCTTTTAGCGGCTGTATCTTCCAACTTGCCCATGTAATGCCTTATCAATCAAAACACTATGCTTGTTGGCATGATGGCGGCTATCGGGGTTAACACGTCCGAACAACTTCTTTCTTTGTCGCCGCTCATCCATGGTCGAAAATGAAAGGGCAATCAAGGGGTACTATTTTGCTTATTTTGACGGATTTCTCTTGCTTTTTTCGCCATTGGCGTACCATTGAGCACCCCCACGTCCTTCTAAACCCCTCCAGAATCTATCGTAATCGCTGCCTTTAAGTTCTCCACGAGATCGTTATGTGGAGTTTATTGGCTCACGTTTCACCTTCTTCGAAGCCTATCATATCTAAAAAAGGGCCAATGAGACCACCGAGAGCAAAATGGGACATGTAGCAGTTAAAAACCGGCATCTGCGAATTTTACCAGGGAAAGATGATGGGTCGAAGTGGTGATATGTAATAACACCTGCACTGCTGGTGTATTTTTGTACGTTGATATAGAATCTGCTTCCCAAACATGCCAATATTTTCCGAACAGTGTTATGAATACAAGTGATCAGCGGTGGGAATAGAGGCTCAGTGCGTACGGTCGTAAAGATTCAATTTCGATGACTTCTGGCAACATAAATCTGAAAAAGTTCTCATACTACCACTTCATGTCAGTAGAGCTACCTTTGTATCAAGAGTCTTGCGATGAAGCGCCTTCTACTGTCATGGTTAGTTTTCCGGACAAGTTTGGGCGCTTTGCTAACACTGCACACGGACCTACTACTGTCTTGAAGACTTGCTATAGTTGGTGAAGAAATATATTCGTGCTACGGAGGATAAACCATAGGGCGATTACACTCCGAATCACCCGTCAGGGAATCGTGGGGATCGATCCTACTACCTCTCACCCGTGAGCCCATACCACTACCGCCTCTCTATTTTGCTCAATAACTCCGTTCAGAAAACCGGATGACAGATTTGGCAAGCTTTTCCGAGATCAGCGTTCAAAAACACATCCACCAGTGTACATATATAGGTGTTATTGCATATAGCCACTTCGATCCATCATTCTTCCTGGTAAGCAAATTAGTGTGCGTATGTGCCTACCTCGATGCAAACCTACCATCTTGAGTAATCGTGAATAGGCTCAACTAAAGTGTACATATGCTCAAGAAATCTTAGGTAACAGGATATTATTGGGTAAGAAATACCTTGTGCTCTTTACTGCCGTATTCATTTTTAATCATTATTATCTACGCAGTCGTCAATTATTCATAATGGAGGATGGGAGGTTGTATTTCTGAAAAATAATGGGGCTTTTGTCAACTTTGTAGTATTGATATGACAAAGAAGATAAACCCACTTAGCTCGACATTCTTGTAGAGGAGTATCATCTTGTCCGGTAAAACATCGGTGATTTCGGAGATGTTGATTTTCAGGTCACGAACCTTACACGATGTGGATGCCAAAATTTTGGCTTAAAATTGATTTGGAAGCATTTTTGATGCAACTGCAGTTGCTCAAGTATAATTAGATCTCGCAATTCTCTGTATATCGTTCTCTATCAGTACTTATCAAATGTACAGCTAGGTGTTTGACTCTCAATCAAACCCAGTGCAACCTTGCATCATGATACCGTCACCACTGGTATGTAGCAGTACTATCCTGCTCCATAACTGTAGACTCACTTCAACGCATACCCTCGGATTAAACTGGCGTGGTTCTTGCACACGAATACGAACGTATTGCTGCGAAATGGGCCGGCAGTAAAGGGGAAAGAAAAGATTATCGAAATGTCACACTTGATTGATTAACTCACACTTGTAGTAAATTGCTGCTGCTAGAACATATGAGATACTAAACGTGAAAGATAGAGAGTGTGCGACGAGAGAGTCCAATAGATGCAAAGAGTGTCAAGACTGTCCTGTATATGGAAAAAAAAATTGCTGCCGCTTGCAGATAACCCTCACTTTCAGACCATAGCGCTTTTGTCGGTTTACTTCCAGGCACAGAGTGATGTCAACATATTCGTGTGCTTAGAGTAGCCCTTTAATCTTTCACTATATCCACAGATCACAATTGAGTTATCGATCACACTTATTTCTGCCTGCAGTATGTTCGTTTAAGATCCTTGGAATAAATGCTCATTAAAACATCAAGCTCATCAGCTAGATAACCCGGGTGGAATTCAGCTGACTCGATAGCTGACAGATATGTAGTCAGTTTTCCTTGAGTTCCGCAATGCGCTTTCTTTTTTCAGGTTGTTTGCTTTAGCAAAATGGAATCTTCCGGTAACATTGTGTAGAGAAGTGGCATGCGCTACGTTTTGCCTAAGATTTGACATGTAGGGTATCCGAGAACCTTTGGTATTCCGATCAATTCGAGCTCATAAGCATATTTTTCGATGATTTCTTACTCAGTTTTGGTTGTCAATGTTGGTAAGGGATAGAAGGATTTTGAAAAGTTTGTTTGTAAGAGGCTGCTCAGTAAAACGCAGACAAGTTCAAAAAGTTTTAACGCAAATTCTGAAGGTTCGTCTGGCGGAAGAACTAAGTTGGAAGGCAAATATGTGGTGTTCCCGAGTCTACTCCAACCCTCCACCCTCTGCTGATCGAAAGGGATCACCAGGAAGGATTGGTTTGCGAGCGTTTCTTTTGAGTTCTATTTCATTTTCGGATCACTACCGCCCTTGTGATTGAACGTCTCTACCCACTCATTTTTCCCATTGTTCTCAAGAGAAAGAGGAAAAGAGACCAACAAAAATTTCGAAGAGTGAGGTTTTTTGCTATGGAGGGTTTAAAGAGAGAGACACTCAAATAAGGGATACGGAGAGCCGCAGAGAGGTAAAAGAATCGGGGATGCAAGAGCATGGATAAGAGCGAGAGCGGGATTGGTCCATGACCTCAATTGGTGGGGGTACCCGGCTTCTGGGGGGGGGGGGAGAAACTTGTTTGTAGTCAAACGCCTTAGCGCCTTTGCCTGGCTATTTCGCGCCGTGAGCGCGGTGCAACTAGGATGCTCCCTCTACCTTTTTCTCCCATACAAACGAACTGCTCCATTCCACTGGCCTGATCCTGGGTTGTGCCTCAAACCAATGCCAGTGTTTTCGTTCGTGCTTCACTATCGCACTTGTGTAGAAATACCGGTAAATATTCATAAGGAAATTTTGACGCTACCTCTTCAACTCCTTCCATGAGGCAATTGACTGTTATCTCTGCCAATTCGCCTAAGTTCTCTTTTGCTGGAGACTTTGACGGAGAACGCAACCTTGCTGGAACCACTTACACTACATCAAGACAGTTTCGATGTAAAGTACAAATAAATAAGAACATAAAAGGAATTTACTCGAATTTTTTTCTATTTGAAATTTAATTATTTTACCCACATCTAGGGATTTCAAGGAAAAAGTGTGTTAGTTCGAGAGCATGTTTTATCGTTTTACTCGTCCTAGTCAGACGCACTTACATTTCACATATTGAAGTTTTTAACCTTTAGCAATTTTAGTAAGTGTAAAAGTGAACCAACTTGAAGGGGATCGAGCTGTTGAGCCACACTCTGAAAAGCTAGTAGTTTATCACGGCCGATCACGAACGGATAAAGGACGATAAATGCAAGGGCTCTCTAATCGTTATCATTCTGATTTACAGCGTTGCAAAGGGTGGAGTAACACTTTCTTGGCCCTGCATCTGTCTGGCAGCAATTTTCCGGGGAGCACTGATGTAGGTTTCTTATCTGTGTCACACATCGCAGCAATGGTTAGAGCGATGGTTCTAACATATGGTATAGGAAGCCGGACGGGCACACAGATGATGGTTTGCAGAAAGTGATAGCAACTGATAAGAGCTGGTAAGGAGCGTCAGAATATGTCAACTAATTGCGTGGCAGGAAGAATAGGCCTGACGAAGGGCGCGTAAACGCTAAATTCTCCAAGTTCTTACACTTCTCGCAATTACGATGCAGAGCTCCCACTAGTGAAGGATTGAATTAATAGGATGACAGAATATGGGACAGAAAGTAGTGACCTGACCCTATAACACATGTAAAGACCAGCATCCTACTGTTACCCTGAGGAAACTTACCACTGATGCCCGGCCGTTGTGACCTTTCTTTTCTTCTTCAGGGTAACTCAGTGTTTGTGTCTGTGACACTCCTTACAATTTACATAGGAAGCAATGCCTCTGCTACGCGTACATCATCTTATGACAATACTACCGAACTTAAAGAAGGTTGCCGAGCCAGCAGGCTTTTTGAAACGCTTGTTTTGCAGGACTATGGGCACCGTCATAAAACACAGGCTATGAACCAATTTCCAGTGCTAAATAAGGCTTTTGACTATTTAGGGAAAGAGGTTATAGCCGTCTTGTCAAAAAGGGGAAGAAGTGAACCGTGGCAATTAACAACACGAATGTCACATGTGTGTTCAGGGCACCGGTTAGTCTTTGTGGTTCAAGTTGGTGAGGAAACCTAGATTTTGACCTCACACTTCGAAAAACTGGTCTTATGGTTAGTTAAAGTAGCCCGTAGGGAGGCGACTTGTAGGCAACCTCGTATTCCTCAAGGAGTGGGAAGCAGGGTCCGTAATAGAACGACAACAACAGACACTCAATCTCTGGTTGGGCTGATGATTCTGAAAAGATAACCTTGTTTGTAAATTCATCAAGGTGTCCATTGGATCCAATAGCGATTAGGGGGGAGGAAGTGAACTCATATTAAGAAAAATGTTCCCACTTGATGGAGACCGCGAAGCGGGCGAACGTCCTGAAATATAGTTCGAGTAGTTCATTAACGTGGAACTCTTACGACTACAACCACATTTTTTGGCCTACTATATCTTTTTTAAACCATCTAACAAACTTCAAGAGACTTTCTTGCGTAGGCAAGCCCGTGGTGAATAACGTTCAACGGAGATCCTCGACCGTGGATCTGTACTGTGTGATAATAGTGTCGAGAGTGAACGTTTGGGCAGGAAAGTGTGACTGAACAGGCGAAAATCCTTGTTGAACTACCGATGAATCTTTGAACGATTATCACCCGGTGTGAGGCACGTAGTGATTCTCTGTGGATTTTTTCCGTAAAGTGTTTTTTTTCTTCGTTGTTTCGAAATTTTCTACTCATTCAACCTCAAAAGGCACAAAACACCACACTAACACGCAACAGTAAGCAAAATACTGTCACAGCAGCATTTCGCTATGCCGAGCTTACAGAAAAAAGAGCTTCCAAGGAACATTCCATGCATTCCTCGCCAAAATTACACTATGTACTCTGAGGATGCTGGAAGCGTCCTTCTCGAAGTACTATACCAGTCTGGGGCAAATTCCGCGCTCAGACCAACCTAATAAGCCCTTAGAGTGGCTAGAAGTGCATGGGACGCCAAGTGCAGACGGCCCTCCACGTTCCCGCATCGAAATGCGTCGCTAAGGCGCTAGGCGCTAAGGATTGTGGCAGACTTCACCATTAGTGTCATGTCCCGCCCACCACCGGCAGCTGACGTGGGCGAAACCGCGGAATTCGTCCACATGTGGCTTGGGGTGTCGTAGGATCTTACTGATTTCGATTGATTGTTTGTATGAGTTTAATCATTTTTCTGAGACTATTTTTAGTTTTTAATTTTAGTTTGCTCATTCACCAACTTTTCTGGACTGTTTTTCTGTGTTTGTTTTCTAATCCCCTTTTATAGCTATCTTTTTAAGCAAATGTGAGCAGGTGCTTGGAAAGGAAAGCTATCACGCATCGTTTGCTGTGGAAGAAATTGAATAGCTCGGGTATTACCGTTTGCATTTTTCTTGCAGTGGTGTTCGTAATAACTTCGTATATACATATATGGATCTCCTTTTTGTGATCTGCTTGCGCTAAAACTTCGATATGGAGGCATGCAGATTTTTGTTGTCCGGATGAATAAATTGAACCAAAGATGACCGATAGCGCAACGTTTTGTATTTCAGCATGTATTTGAGTTTTGACCGTAACTACCGTTTATTCGGATTTAATAGTTTCAGTTTTCGGCAATGTAACGAAACCAAATGGAATACGATTTAAATTCTATGCCATTAATGACAAAAGCCACTTTTCCTCGTTTTACTTGAGTGGATCTTCACTTGCTGTTTATAGCACAGTTCAGTCAATTTGAAGATATCGTTCCAGAATGAGATGCGCTGGAAGTATATCGATGGCTGAGGCAAGAAGAATTTTCACGGCACGCTAAGCTCAGGTCAGGGTTAGTGATGGAATTTTTCCCACTTTAATCTATTTTAATTGTTGCTTTGACATAATTTCGTTTTGTCATATATTCAACATTCCTGTTTGTGCAATCCTAGTTGGTTGCGCACGGATCACGCACGCAGGGTTCAACCGTGTGTAGCTATAGCATACGATAGCTTTTCTTCGAAAGAAGAGAAATGGGAACTTTCCTACTTTTATAAAGACTTTCATACATTGACAACGGTGAGGCGCGGTTGTGCGTCTCAATTTTATCCGAAACTGGCTCATTTTAACACATTGACGACCGCGCGCGTTTTGGCTTTTTTGGCCGTGTGGGACCGGGCCGATTTTGCGAGTGCGACCGCCGCACCTCGGATCCGTGAATTTTTATTGATAACTTTTTAAAGCACCAGTGGTACAAAAACATCTCAGTAACAGTCAATGCGTAGAAGGTAATAGAGTATATAGTGACGAAGTTCCGATTAAAGAACATGTAATGGTAATGAAAAAGGAAATTTTAGTCATTTTATCTGTAGTGGATGCCAAAAGCTCTTTTGATGTGGTTATACCAAGTGAAGCATGTATTTTTCTGTCTCTTTAGATTTGCATTTACTTTCACTACCCTTTTTTATTGACGTGTTCATGAGAATAGCATGAAAACTATTAATGAACCAAGCCGCCGGTTTCGGTGAGCTTGGAAAACTTCTTCTAAACTGGAGCATATTTGAACAAACAATGACCTATGTCGTTCACAATAATGTTATGTTCTAATCCATAGAAGAGAGACAAACAATTCGGGAAAAAGCTGCGCATGCCCTAGAAAAAGGGATGATAAGGGTGAGACGCGGTAACGCGTCTCAATGTCCAACGAGGTGCGCAAAGTGAGACGCGTTACCGCGTCTCAATGTCGTCAATGTGTTAAAATTTATTCTGGTATTTTCACATATTCAGAAGTGTGCATGCACTATCTCGCCCTCTCTCGCCTCTCGCTGTGCATCAATCACCAGTAGTGAAATTATTGAAAAATGTTTTGATGATTGTGAAAAAAACCATCCAAAAGGTGCTCAGGTGCGCGCACACGACTGGGCGCAGGGACTGGCGTCAATGTGTTAAAGAATCGATCCGCTAAATACCGTAGCACTTCTACTTGGTTAGGTATAATAAAGCTGAAATTCCTCTGAAAAGAATCTGATTCCTCGTTCTCACTAGAACAAAAGGACCAGCCTTGGGACCTCTACAATTTGGGACTGGTATTTCAGCTTACGAGCCTCCCTCTCCTTTCATTGGTAAAATGCGACCCTTTCCTGATCTTTGCGCAACAGGCGTTTGCCCCTGCTTGCAGATGGCAGATGCCGCTATGTGGGCTGCGGGGGGGGTCCAGTCCGCCGGCGCGCGCCCGTGCGGCCTACAGAATCATCGCACGCTTCTCCACGGGAACATTCCAGCTTCTCACGCATGTCATGTGACTGCCCTCACCCCCAACCCCCCTGAATTGGCTACACTCCCCCTGGCTCACGAATTTCCTGTTGCCGCACGGCCGCGCGCGGCGACTGGTCCCCCCCGAGGCACATTGCGCCCTCTTCTTTGTGATGCGAAGTTATTACGACAAGAAGCCCCTGAGGGCCGCATTCAATCCTTCCCCCAGGAAGCGTCCCCCTCCTGCTGGTTCAATCCTTCGGGGAGACAGAAAGAGGGTTGCGTCATAGGACCGTCACACCTCTGTGTCTTTATCTGTCAGACAGGTAGAGCAGCGCGACTCTCCAGAATCAGAGGAGGGGGACACATCCCGCTTACGGAATTTTGAATACCCGCCCCCCAGGAGAATTACAGGCCCGCTCGCATCTTCTTTGACCTAGTAGTTAGTTGAAAGGCTTTCTCATGTACGACTGCGGCTTCAACTCGATTGGCGGTGAAGTGGTAAGTCCGTTCAACGACAACTCGCACTGGTTACCAGTCAAAAGTAGTCAGGTACTTTGCCATTTATCCAGTTCTGACCTCTGTTTCGCCCTCAGTCTGATTCTTCTCTGTAAGTGCCTTTCTTCCTTTTATACACTTCCTTCCTAATAATCTTGTTGCGCCTCGTGCATCATGTAATACGTTTAAGGCTGGACATTTCTCCCCGAATTCGTGGATTTCAGAACCGCGAATGGAGCAATGTATTCCGAGGTTTGACTTTCCTAAATACTGCATTCGCTTTCTGCTCCGATTCCCAACCCACTTTTTGTTTTGCCTAAGAAGAACATGAAATTTGCCGTAATTGTATGTCTAAATGTTTGAAGAATGTTGCAGGATTCTAAAAGGCTTTAAAATGACAAAATGGCGAAAGGAGAGGGCTTCAAAATGAGGATACGTTTATTGGGTACAATTCGCAACCTCACCCCTTAGGTAAGTGCAATATTTTAGATCATTATTTCAAGCTAAACCGTACCAATGCATTTTATGGTGAACTATCATACTATTACCTATTATGCATGTATCTACCTTGCGTAGAAGTACGATTTGACGTGTTTTAGGTCCTTAGTGTTCAAGTTTCCTCACGCTTTCGTGGTAACCGCCTGCAAGCAAATTGATGAAACTGAAGAGTTTCTTGTACGATTTGTCAGGGAGAGGAGACTATAGTTTGATTATGTTGACGATACTACCATTGTCAATGTTATTCTTTGTTGTTTTTTCTATGTTTTCGTTTCTAAATAAAGGCTCGACGATTATCAGGACGATGTTACGACTTTCACTACTGCGATATATAACACCGCTCTGGAAATGCACGCCAATGGGGTTCGCGTTCAGTCATGCGGGCACTCTTCTCCTTCATTAGCAGCATTGTAAAGCAAAACCAAGTTCTTTTCTGTCTGCTAGTGGGTGCAAAAGTTTGTTGCAATGGGTCCTTCAAAGTTGAGTATCTACCATTGCCGCTTTTTCTGGCAATTCTCCCGGCACACAGAAAAACTACATGGGAATGAGGGATTGCGGTGCGAGATAAACGGGCCTTGGTCTCACGGAGCAATCCAGTCGCAAAACCAACGTCGCCGCACATCGATCTGTATTGTTAGGGTTGCACCGTGAGGGGGAAATTAAAAACGGTATTTGTCCCCTGCTTTCGAATGGGCCCAATCACATTTCGGTCAATTAAATGTGAAACATCCCTTTTTCGAGGACCAGAAACTGGCATTGGCTTTCTACGTGACGAACAGCAGGGTGAATAACGGTCGAGGAAATCCTCGACCATAGCTCTCTACCATGCGAGAGTAGTGCCGAGAGTGAACATCCGCGCGGAGAGCACAGACGGCACGGCATGGCGAGTGTGAATGTCCGCGCGAGAGATCGTCTCTGATCGGGCAGAGAATCCTCGACGTGCCGTTGAGGAATCCTCAAGCGCGATATTCACCCTGGCGACATAGGAATTTGTCACGCAACCCAAGCATGGTGCATTGGTCGAGCTCAAGGGGTTCTCGACTAATCATGTTTCTGGAATCCTGCTTGGGAGAGGGTTTGTTCGGTCACAGCTAACGTTTTAGGAAACCATTCGACAGCGAATGCATTCAAAAATCATGTAAAAGCAGTAGGGTCGAGCAACTACGGCTCCTCTAGCTTTACAATGATGGCAGGTGGCTCTCAAGACGGCGAGGGCAGCGAAGAGGGTGGGCGTGCACTACAGAAAGACGTTTGAGGGATATTTTGTGATGAGACTCCCGTCAGCGGAGCCCGTCAGCGGAGGCATTCTTTGCGACGAAAAAATCGCGGAGGTGCGACATTGGCAAAGCGACTATTTTTGCATCGTTACCTGTACAAACGAAATAATACGTATTTGCCTAGTCACGTGAGTCACACCATTTCCTCGATCACTCAGGCAAATGCAATGGCAAGGCACTCACTCATTCAAAGTAAACGTTTAAAAATAGGTTAGATATTGAAAAAAGTAAAATTCGAGGAATACTACGAGGATACTCTACCCAATATAACCCAACTAAACGTAGCAGATATCAGCTGATCTCGTGTAAAAAAGGATCTGCGTGTTGCTCGACGGCAGTCAGCAGTGATTAGCCTGCGCGGGAAACTCGTCGCACACGTCCTCCCTCCAAGGCAGCCTCGTCGGCCGCTGTTGAAGAGGGGGTTATATTTCTGGTCTCTCAGGGACTTCTCTTCGTTTTTTTCTGTACCAGCGTTGCACTTCCCGGCCCTACACTCATTTTTGAGTGCAAAAAATATTTGCGAATCGATCCCGGGTTTTGCCTTTAACATCCCACACCATTAGCTCAGCTTCTGGTTCTTCCCTGACCTTATTCCAACGGTTCTCAACCGCAATCGATATTGAAATCACTTTACTTGAAGATTGCTCTGTTGGGCGATGAGTCTGAAAAGATGAACCTTGTTTGTACATTAAGCAAATGTTCATTTGATTCCAAGTAGTAGTTAAGGGGGGGGGGGAGGAAGTGAACTCATAAGAAGAAAAATGTTCCCACTTGATGGAGACCGCGAAGCGGGCGAACGTCCTGAAATATAGTTCGAGTAGTTCATTAACGTGGAACTCTTACGACTACAACCAAATTTTTTGGCCTACTATATCTTTTTTAAACCATCTAAAAAACTTCAAGAGACTTTCTTGCGTAGGCAAGCCCGTGGTGAATAACGTTCAACGAGATCCTCGACCGTGGATCTGTACTGTGTGATAATAGTGTCGAGAGTGAACGTTTGGGCAGGAAAGTGTGACACAGGCGAAAATCCTTGTTGAACTACCGATGAATCTTTGAACGATTATCACCCGGTCTGAGGCACGTAGTGATTCTCTGTGGATTTTTTCCGTAAAGTGTTTTTTTTTTCTCGTTGTTTCGACAATTTCTAGCTCATCAACCTACCAAAAGGCACAAAACACCACACTAACGCGCAACAGTAAGCAAAATACTGTCACAGCAGCATTTCGCTATGCCGAGCTTACAGAAAAAAGAGCTTCCAAGGAACATTCCATGCATTCCTCGCCAAAATTACACTATGTACTCTGAATGGTGCTGGAAGCGTCCTTCTCGAAGTACTATACCAGTCTGGCCATGCAGGTCATGTGCAGCAGCTGGAACCTCTCGTTCGCTGCGCATGCTTTACGCCTACCGCATTTGTGAGGTCAACACCTGGTGGAGAAAATTCGCATGCACAGAATGGGTGTCTCAAATGGACATCTAATGGCAATCATGAAATCACGTACGAAATGAAGATTGACAACGGTATGGAGTTTTCTTGATTGGTATCGGTTGGTATTGAAAGTGCGCCTGGTATCTCAGTTCCAATAAACACATGTTTAATGAGCTACCACTAAAATGAGAGAGGGTGGTTAATCTTTTAAAGGACGAATTCACGATGAAAAAGCAACCCATTTCAAATTAACCTCAGGGATGGTGAGTGGTACACGAAAGAAGGAAGAACCATGAGAAACGGCCCAGAACCCGAGAAATGGGACCCCTTCCTTCCCCGCTGATTTGAGCATTGATGCGACTCTGCCGCTGTCCGCCATATCGCTCTCTCACCTATCTAATCAACCGCCATGTATAGATCTGCGGCGAGTGATCAGCTGGTCGGTGGGCGGAGATCGCCAGACCCGCCAACTTTGAGGCATAATAGGTCGCCGAGGTCAAATTTTTCGATGCGAATTGCGCATCAGTTCGCACCCTCAGGAGGTCCGTGGGTTACTCAACTAGGTGAATACTTCTTCCTCGACCTCCATTCTAATCGTAAAATCCTCCTTTAGGCTAACACTCAGATGGGTCCATAGATTTATACAGTTCGGGAGAACTCTGAAAGGTTGCCTTTTGTCACAGCTAGTTCTTAGGCCGATGTCATAGTTTGCGAATCGAGCGATTCGCTAGCGAATCGCTGGATCCGAGCGTTGCGCCAGCGAATCGAACGTTGCACCAGCGAATCGAACTTTGCGCCAGCGAGTCGAACGATGTACCAGCGAGTCAAACTGGGTACCAGCGGACTCAACGTTTAAAGGAAGCCCGCCACTTTCAAACAGTGTCCACTGCAAAGTCCGCTGCTCTTTCAAAGCAGGCGTCCACTGTCCGAGCGGCCACTGGTTTGAAAGTGGCGGGCCTCCTTACCCACTGTTGAGTCGCTGGTACCTAATTCGACTCACTGGCGCAACGTTCGATTCGCTGGCGAACGCTCGGATCCAGCGATTCGCAAACTATGACATCGGCCTTAACTCTGTTGATTAGCTGTGATCGCTATAACATTCTGGATGATGAAGCGGCGTAGAATCAAACGTCTGCAGATAATCACATATACAAAGAGACGCGATGTATACTTGCTGGAAAGCTTGGAGAATCAAAAATTCTTTAGAAGGAACTGAACTGCCATTCACGCCCAAATGCCGCAAATGGAACCACAAGCTTTTGCAGAAACTGGATTTCTTAGTTCCATTCAACCGTCATGTTCATACGTTCAGTGTCTGCATACCTCTTTTTTGTAGATTTCTCTGTTGCTAATGGAAAAAAGTTATCGCTCGTTATTCAATCGATACCTCATTCACTTCCTATAGAATGAACGGATGTTCGAGTAGTAGATATGCATATAATTTTTTTCGAGTGACAACTAACTCACATCAAAACTACTTTCCTAGCATACTAAGAAGTAGGAGTCGGCCATGATTATTAATTTAACCTTATCGAACCGTGGTTATTCTTGGCTTTGTTGAAGGCAAATTTACTACATAGATAAACACTACGGTAGGAAAGCAGTGTCTTCTGGAAATGCTAGTTGTTGGAACTCACTTGACGGTGAGCGTGAGTTTCCTTTCTTTCCTGCAAGTTATTATATTTATTGAAAATAGTATATTTTCTTACAGCGTTATGTATGTCTTTCAAGGGAGAAGAAGAAGGTTCAAGTAGAAACTGAGTCTCAATTTTTTGAACCATCAAGGGGTATATAATACGTTGTCGGAGGAGTCTTTGCGTTTGACACTTTTTTCAAAATTGTTTATCTTCTTTAGTACAGTCAGCAATTAACGACCATAATCGCCTTTTAAGCAGGTAACTTCTGATTGCCAGCGTTCAGAAATTCTGGACTTCCGAGGTGAAAGGCTCGAAGAGGCTCTCCCAGACTATGTCGTGGTAAGCCACGACTTTCTCGTTTACCATGCAATATTTAACTTAACCTTTATCATACTTCTGTGAAGCTTATTCACTTCTCCTTGCTCTAGCACCTGGTGTCACTTTTTCTGTACCATCTGTTAGTACTGCAATATCTAGAGAGACTGCTACCGTATACAATATAAGCAATGTATCATGGTATCGGAGTCTCTACCACTGAAGACCGTAACAGAATAGGTCCGGATCATTGGCCTATCCAACGTTGAGTCGCTTCAAGAGAAGGCATTGGTAGTCTGCCTGTGCCAGGTTTGCTGAACACACCAGGTGGGTCAGATCGTCGCGTGGTCGTCGCGTGTTGTGTAACGAGGCTTTTCCTGGACCTTCTTCGTAATTCGTGGGCGAGCGCTGACCGAGGTGAAGTAAAGTTTCTCAGATTTTCCGAGCACCATGCCGGGGAACCGATCCGCTTGCCAGCATTGTTGTTGCAGTGAACTTCGTTTACCTTTTGCAGTGGACTTCGTTTTACAATGGCAGCAGCTCTCCGTGAGCGAAACACTTGCAGCCTCATGAGCTCTTCAAAGTTGCCTCCCAGGTCGTAGTTTAGGAATCGGCGTGGCAATCCTTTGTTTTACGCATCCGAGCCAATCGTACTTTCTCGTTTGCTTCAGGTGAGATTTGGCTTTTTGGTACCACTAAGAAAAATATAGAGCCAAATGATATTGAGCAGCGGCCATTGTGCTCTGATAACATTATAAAAAGCTCCGTCAATTCCAGTACACTACACCGAGAACTCTTTCCAATCGACTTCAGAATGCACTCGTCATTGAGTGTGCAGGCCGACCAGATTTGTGGTTTTTCTCAAGTATCTAGTCGTCGGCAACCAAATAATTGGCATGTTGTGAAAGATAGTCTGGAGGTCCATCACAACACGTAGCCTTCCTACTGCGTCGCTTCAATCGACGCATTTGTGGGCTTATAAAAGCAGGAGCAGTCGAACATATTTTCAGTGAAAGACGATTTCTCAGCTTCAAGCGTTGCGAAATGCTACGGCAGAAATGCTCTAGACAGAGCATTGAGAAGCGTCCACACACGCTTCACAGTGAACCAGTTTAGCTCCGCACGCAACCGCGCGCATCACATGGTGGGCTTTAGTGAAACTGGACAACTTGCAGAATATTAGGTCACGTGGCTGAGAAACTAACAGTAAGATGTTTTGGAAGATGTGTCACATGAATTCAAAGGCTGTCCAATTTTGCTGAAGATTGTCG
>MU888436.1:0-10023 GCA_036418205.1 Ostertagia ostertagi
GAATGTTAAAAATTAGTTATATAGTATTATTCGTTTTTACAGGAACAGGCACAAATGCCTCGTACATGGAAGATACGGAAGCGATCATTCATGGACTAAAGAACGCCACTGAGCCTTATCATCACAAGCAGGTAAAAGGACCCTATCCTACTATATATAATTCGCTAAGCATGTCTGTGTGTGTGCGTCTGTTTGTCACGAAATTCATTGTGCGCTTCGCTGCGGCCATGGAGCGCTGTATTTTTAGTATGATGTAGGGGCCAGGACAAGAACATATTTGATGGGGGTCGGAAAGTGATAACGGCTGATAAGGGCTGATAAGAGGCATTTGGCAACGCAAATTTCACGAAATTCATGGTGCATGTTCCAGCAACAGTGGGGCGTTGGTTCTGATAAGTGATTAAGAGGGTGGAATGGGAACATATTCCGTGAGAAACACAATATTATAACGGCTGATAAGGACGGATAACAACGATATGCGTAAGAACATAGAGAAAACAACAAAAGCAGATCTAAATAACGCAATTCATTCCACATTTCGTAAGTTGTCGCCCTCAGCCCAAATTAGCGTTCGACCGTTACTCTCCTCAAAGCCCCAAAAATTGTACGGTGGATCTTTGAAGAAACGTGATAATCTATCATGAGTATTTTCAATTCAGTATCATTAGCATCAAACATTATTCGACCGCCAAATTTCTCTGCATTTGATGCATCGTGGTTGCTTACAGACACCACCTTAGCTTCGTACTCCACGGCGCGTATCGAGAGTCAGCTAACTCATTTCACGAATCTACTTATCTTTTACCGGTGAAACACCCTTCACCGACTGTGCAGCTTCACCGACGCCATCGATGTCATGCGCGCGGTAGCGTCCGGAGCTAAACTGGTAAAGGATAAAGCATTTGCCGTAGATCAATCCATTTCTGGGACGCGGCACGAATTCTACTTCCATTTGTACCTTCGTGATGACAACTGAATGCGATTTGGACAATGATTTGCCGGGACCAGCTGATGTACACGTCGGTGTTTTTTATCCTCCCAGACAAGTCTAGTACCAGATAACCGATCTCGAAGATGGAAGAGCTCGTTGGCGCCGGCGTCTCAACGACCCAGGATTTGATTCCTGGACCGCTCCCATTTCGTGCTTTTTTTCACATCTCTGAGAATTCTAATTATTCAGATGATTATCGACACCGAATGGGAGGCTTCGGTGACAGAGGTGAAGCTGAGTATATACGCACGCAATACGACAAAATTGTCGATAATCGATCCGATCATCCTGGTAACTATTGGTAAGTTGAGATTCTCTATCGTTGATGAAACGTATTTTGCCCACGAATAGTTCAATTTTCAGTTTCGACAAATTAATTGCCGGTAAATGTATGGGAGAAGTGGTGCGACTTGTACTCGAGAAACTCTGCACGCTTAAAGTTAGTCTGTTACACATGAGTTTGGGTTTCAATCTGACTAGTAGCTACCTTTGAGAATTTCTTTTCGACTTGAGGTGCTCTTCAATGGGGATGGCTCGGATCTCCTGCACACTGTCGGTTCGTTTCCCACGAAATACATCTCCGAAATTTTACGGTGAGTTCCGTTAGAACTATTCAGTTCAATCACCTCTCTGTTATATCACATTTGAGTTGATGAAGGTACAGTAATGGAATGGAGAAAAAGATGAGGAAACAAAAGCATATTTGGGGAATTGAAAAGATCAAAGGCACGAACCTGGACTAGACCACTGGGGTAATCCGGCCGGTATATGGCAAGCTGTCTGCAAAGATTACCGATGCGCAATTCGCACAGCAGGCATGTGGGTGACAAAAGAAGGGTTCTAGTCAGTGCTTCCGATTAGTGGCCATGAGCAGTACGCCTGTAGCCCAGCACGCAGCGGCCATGTTTCTGTGCCCTCTCGTACGGCGTGGTTCTTCGCGTACTCTTGGCACGCTCTTTCTCTTCGCCATACCACGGCCCATCCAACAGAAACTCGTAATTTATTCACTTTCTCGGTTTCTTGGGTTTTCGTTCACTTGCAGTGCACCCCACTCCTCCACCTTCGCTGTTGAGAAATCTCACACACCAGCTTCATCCTGAGGCGTATCTTTGAGATGAAATGGAAGTGTTTGGAGAAAAGGTTGCTTCAATTTTTTGTGCCAATGTGGTGAACAGCGCGGAAGGCGCCAATAGTGACAGTATACAATGCTTACGCATGATTTAGTGTGAGTCAGAGGTGCCTCGTCAAGCAAACGTCGCTCTCCCCCACGTGCCAGAATCTCATATTGGCGCTTTTCGCACTTCCTGCGGCGTCCGCACCGTTCGTGATGTCTGCATGTCCCGTACCTGCGGAAAGTTTAAAAGCAACCAAGCACCTGTCGACACACCTATTCAGACTTCGGGTTGTGAACTGTACGAGGTTTTGGACGTGGGAGCTAAATTTGCTTAATAGCTTTATCGTCTACCAGAACATCGGTTTTTTCTTTAACCGCCTATCAAGTCTTCGATTTTTCTGAAGCGAAGAGCAATGACAAAAAAAATATCCGTCATTCTATGACTACATCCAACATCGCTACAGAGATGACTGGGGGACGTACTCGAATACGAAACAAATCATTGAAGAATTGGGCATCGAGGATTACAGCTTTTCCGACCTTTTGGTTTTTCGTGAAGTTTGTTTGGTCGTCTCGCGACGAAGTGCAAATCTAGTTGCAGCAGGTAAGTCGTGCATGTTCGTCTATCGACACATCCGTACTTCACTGACTTTGGCATGAACAGCAAGCTGGCGGAGCGGGCGTTTTGGATACGTCATTGACGGTATGGAACCCTCAGCGGCACGCGGGGTTAATGGGCTGTGGCTTTTTCAGCGTGGAGCGGGTCACAGAATCGCCCGAGAGTGGCGCCGTGCGCGGACGATACATCCGTACCACCCGTACCCATGCGGCATCGCTACGCGACTCCTTTCCGATTGGCGAGGCAATTTGAATTTGATGATTTGAGCCCAGCATAATCTATATGAACGCGGATATCGAAGCGAATTTGGAGCGTACAACCTTTATTCCTTCATGAGAGATGGGCGATCAAAGTTCTTCCAAAACTTTATCAACAGAACATTGAAAAAGCGGCAAGAAGGATTGAGAGAACTACAACTACCCGAGCATTGATTGAAACTGAGTGTCAAAGGGATGGGTCGACTTGATGTCCTTTCAAAATTCAAATTCAATGACGCTCGCAGAAAGTGGTCTAGTGTCGGAGTCGCGACTCGCGACCAGGACAGTAGCAGCGATCGACAATTTTATTGACATACACCCTCCCAGCGCCCTTCCACCGTTGACCTCGATGACGTCATCACCGCTCCGCACTGCAGTCACTGCCTTTAAGATCCGCTGTGCGCGATATCATGAAGTGCTTCTCCCACACCAGTTCACCAACGCCTATCATATTTTTAGCGATCGCTTGCGTGTTGAATCGAATACGTCGACCAAAAATGGTAGTTGCCATCGATGGCAGTACTTACAAATACCACCCATTTCGACTGTGGATCGCAGAAAAGTAAAGACGTTGTTGAACCCTTCATTGAAGGTACCGTGGTTTGCTTTATTCAAAAATGATTGTAAGTAAGAGATGCAGAGGAAAACGCGGTGCACTATTTTGATTAACTCATGGGAAACATCAAGAACAGGGTTAAAACGCCTTGGTTCTGTAACTTTATTTTTTAAATTCGGAAGTAGTTTACAGAATTTCATGCCGGATCCAAAATTTTGTGTTACAGTTCAAATTGGCCCGAGCAAGTGATGGAAGTGGTAAAGGCGCGCTGCACTGATCGCAGCGATTATTACTCGAATGAAGCGAAAAGAACGAGAAAAATCAAGAGAAGAAAGAATCAGACTGGTCAAGGAAGCAATCGAAACGAAAAAGAAACAAATAGCCGAGGAGGAGCGTCTACGCTTGAAAACTGAGGAAAACGATCACAAACAGCAGGTTCCGGAAGGTCGATCTCCGATGGTGATCGAACTCTCCTATGATGTGGATGACATTAATGGCAGAATAGCGGTTTAGTTTTAGATAGCTAATCCATTCAATCGCCTTTCCCACGTTGACCAGAGTTTGTTCGTTGTGTTAATAGCTAGTAAATTTTTTTTGCGAAAGTTCCTCGACAGATCAACACAGAAATATATTGCTGTCTTCCCCAGTTCCTCATTAAAGGAACGGGTCGGGATTAGGCGATCAAAAGAACCCGCTCTGTCGATACTATGACTGGGTCTGCAACAGTGGAGGTGATTTCACGCTTGTGACTCGAAACCGCGCAGTAATAACGCCCCAGGGCTAGCATTTTGGACGACGTGAGAGCTATGATAACTTTTGTGCATGGAGTCCACGCAGCAGTTGTCACTCCACCCACGTCCGAACTAAAGCTTAGCAATAGCACTGGAATTCCGAAGGAGGTGAAAAAGAAACCAAAAAATTTGGAAAAAAAGTGGCTTAGAATTGAAGCTTCCGCTACGCAAGGAAGCCGGTTAGCATTTGCTGACGTTTTTTTGTTTTCTTTTTTTCGGACAATAACCCACCCAGTCGACTTACGTAACATCTCCATTATTCGAAGCGATTCACGCTGGAAGGCAACCCATTTCAAATTAAGTTAGCGATGGTGAGTGGTACACTAAAGAAGGAAAAACCATGCGAAACGGCCCAGAACCTGAGAAATGGGACCACTTCCTTGCCCGTTGATTTGAGCATTGATGCGACTATCATCGCTGTGCCCTCTTCAACGCTACGCTCTCTCACCTATCTAATCACTCACCACGTATAGACCTGCGGCGAGTGATCAGATGATCGGTGGGCGTGCACTGACCAGCCGCGGCGGGATTAAACCTTAATAGGTCAACGAGGTCAACTCCTCCTGTGCAAATTGTGCTTCAGTTCGCACACTTAGGAGCTCCGCGGGTCCCTCAACCAGGTGAATTCTTCCTAATTCGATTTTCCCTCTGATCGTGAATTCGTCCTTTAATTAGCGACCACTTACTTTAGGGGAGAGCATGGTGATGTTCTGAAACGTTCGTATCTCCAATCTATTAATCAATCATTATAATGTACTCTTCTGTGGCGTTTTATTTTTGCTACTAGCTCATTGTCATCCCGTCCTCATCGCGTTCAATTTCTCCTACCAAGTAGATTATATTTTGTGCTCTAATATACGGGTAGTACATGGTAAACAAAAATGTTTATTCCGTCCCCTGCTACATAAAATAAGAGATCCAAGTATGTCTTAATAATCAATGGTTAGCTGTAATATCTTCGGTGAAATTACTGTAATATCATCGGGAAAACTACGTATGGAATGCAAATGTACTGTTGTGGTGGTTAGAAGCCGAAATATGCTTTTACATAATCGAAGAGAAAAATGACGGTTCTTCGTCAGGCTGCCTCCTCCGCCGGCTTGTATGTCCTTTAGGCTGAATAAAGGATTCGTGAAATTCACTGAATATTAGATTGGCGCAATCTGAAATTCACTTTGTCCAATTATCCCGAGAGTGGATCTGTGTTCAGATGTTTGCTACTACAATTGGGAGGGGGAGACTAGTGAAAGCCATCTTCCTGTCATTCTCACTTCACATCCTAATTGGAGACCAGGTTGGTCCCCGCAACCTGCGTCTCCAATGTAGGCTAGTGAAACTGAAAGACCGGGAATATCAGCATGAGGTACTCCATTAACCACCTCACTATTGAATGTGTTAGACCTTTCCCAGTTTCGCTGAAGTCCATCGAGAATACGCGTGATAACGTCTGGAGCTGAACTGGCATATATGTCGTCATTCGAGGTCGTGTCATCGTCCCGCTCGGCTGCTCTTCTCTCTACCTCTCCTTCCTGCGCTCATGGCTCCGAAAAAGACTTCCACCGATGTTGCGCCTTCTTGGCTTCAGCCAATATTAGAACGATGGGACGGTTACATCGAGAGGTTTGATCGTATGTTCGATCTTTTTGTGAAAATGCAAGAAGTTCAGAGTACAATTATTAGTAAACTTGAAGATCTCGAAAAGAAATTTTCAGCCGAAAAACTTTCAGCTGAAACTGTCCGAGCTGATAATCCCAGGTCGGCCCTGTACAGTACCTTAGTCAAATTCAAAGCCGATTCCAGGATTGTTGATGCTAAAGCTTGCAGGATCACCTGGGTCGGCATAGGTGAGCAGGCTACTGAAGCGGCCACCCATGCCTTTGACAAAGAGGCGATAAAAGAGGTTATCGTCTCTTCCGGTGACGATGAGCTTCTGAGTGAATTTGAAAATGGTAAAATAACCTTCCACAGGCATCCGAAAACCCGAAAAAACTCCCTAAATCCAAGACCGCGTATCATAAAAATCTATTTAGGAAATCAGCAGCTCCGTGACAGGCTTCTGGATCATATGCGTGCTGGGAGACTTTCTCTGACCAAAGAATTTCGTGCACTCATACGCAAGAACAGACTATACAAAAGAGGAGTTGGATTATGATCGCTCACTTCGCAGAAAGGCAGGAATTATGAACCGTGAAGAGGGTAAGCTTACGTATGTTGTTCGCGACCTCGCCATACACAAGTTAAGGACCCCTCGTGACCTCCCCATTAGAGGTCACGACACATACTCATCCCGGCCTTCCCAGAACTCTTCGGCAATCAATCAGAACCAAACAACTTCTGATCTAGACGTCTCCTCGGTGCCTGCCCGCTAGGAAATCGGATCAATCAATGCGTGCAATGATCAAGTTGGATCCAACATAACATATCGACCGCGTCCAAAACCCTCCTATCGATTTTTTCTGTTTAATGCGCGCTCCATCGGTAATAAAATCCCCGAATTAAACTTCCTTTTTCAACAAGTGCCCGCCGCAGTGTTTCTTACGGAGAGCTGGTGCAAACCTAACTCTATTCAAGACGCTATCCTTAGCAACGATTCCAAGTACATAGTGCACCGTTGTGATCGAGAAGGTTACAGAGCTGGCGGTGGAGTGGTGGCGCTCATTCATAAGGATGTTCCACATAGTTTCCGTTTTAGTAAAGACTTTTACGAACTTGTTCAAACGGTTGGTGTGGAAATCAATACCCACTGTGGCAGATTACTGCTGGTTCTCGCTTATCGTAGTCCTTCTTGCAACATGTCAGCTTTTTCGGAATTTATCGATTTTCTGCATGACCTTTTTAGTGGATGGGATGGTCACATCGCTCTTTTAGGTGACTTCAACTTTCCATTGATAGAATGGAACACTTATACGCATAGAGGGAGCGCCTCCTCCCCACTGTCACGCTCATTTCTATCCTTCACTAGGCAATACAACCTCACGCAGATGGTAATGTGTCCTACACATGGGCTAAACACTCTAGATCTTGTTCTAGTCTCAGAGCCCAAACACATAGAAATGCTTCGAGTCATCCCGCCCCTCGGCACATCTGATCACAATGGCGTTGAGTTTACCTTTTCTGATGCCCCACTCATATCTAAAGCACCACCTACTTTGTACAGGTGCTTCTCCAAAGGTGATTATACTGCTATAAATTCTGAACTTGCCAAAATTGATTGGGTTACACTGAGCAATATTTCTGAGAACGCAGACATGTTCTACTCTAAGTTTCTCGATATATGTTATCAATTAATAGCCAGGTATGTACCAGTAAAGCTCAACCGCGAGAAAGTCCAAAAATATCCAAAGCGGGTTTACTTTTTAAAAAGAAAAATTGAGCGCTTGCACTCGACAACGACTATGCCTGATTCAAAGTACAGGACGTACTTGAGAAGATTCAGCCGCGCCCTTCTTCGTCATCAGCTCATGCAAGAAAAGAAATTGGCCCTGTGTAAGAACACGAAGCGCTTCTTCAGGTATTGCACAAAAAAGTTAAAACTGGATTATAGCATACCAACTTTAACCTCCCCGGATGGTTTTCCAATCAGAGATGATCTTGCTAAAGCTAGCCTGTTTGCAGGCTACTTCCAATCTGTGTATAAGAGACACTGCATTTCTGATGCCTCCCTGCCTGCTCAGACTTTGGATTCCTTGGATTGGGTTGACTTATCCGCCACCACTATTTATTCCACGCTCCACAAGCTCCCTAACAGAGTATCTACCTCCCCTGACTTTATTCCCTACATCTTCCTAAAAAAAGCGGCTCTCGGTATTTCAGCTCCACTTACTGTTTTATTCAACCGAGTTCTTCTTCACGGAGATGTCCCTCACCTATGGAAGATTGGACTTGTCAAGCCAGTCTTCAAGAAAGGATGTAGAAAAAGTGTTTCCAATTATAGGCCCATATGCCTGACTAGCTCTGTAAGCAAGGTCATGGAGCGTGTGGTGTGTCGTTGCATTACCAGCTTTCTGACGAGAGGGATCTGCTCCATAATAACCAACATGGGTTCTTGCGGCGCAGGTCCACTCTGTCCGCTCTTATGTCTACAGTCCCTCGCTGGCAGCGCGAAGTTGACAAAGGAAATTTCGTTTCAGTCTGTTACATAGACTACGCGAAAGCCTTTGATTCTATTTCTATTCCCTTACTACTTGAGAAGCTGAAAGCGTACGGCATCAAGGGTCGGCTCCTTCAATTTCTGAGATCATTTCTGAGCGGCAGGAGTCAGGCAGTGCTCATAAACCAGTCTCGTTCTCACTCCTACCCTACTCCCAGTGGCGTGCCTCAGGGTACTTGCCTTGGCCCACTCATGTTTATTCTTTTTGTGAATGACCTAATGGATTCCATTCCTTCTGGTGCAATTTGCAGCTTATATGCTGACGATTCCAAAATATACACAATAAACGACTGCCACAAGCTCCAGACTGCAATAAACTCTATCCAGACTTGGTCAAAAAAGTGGCATTTAGATATATCCCTCCAGAAGACGGCAATTATGGGGCTCGGTAAAAATCACCCGAACTTTACGTTTTACATCGAAGGCGTTCCGCTAACCCGTGTATCCCATGTACGTGATCTCGGTATTGTTTACAACGACAAGCTTAACTTCGATGACTACATACATGGAATAGTTGCGCGCACAAAAAGTCGCTTGTGGATGAAATTGAAAAAGTTCAGAAAAGTTTTACCTATCGTTGCTTCATGCGCAAAGGAATAACATCTCTGTCATACGATGAGCGGCTATTTAGGCTCGGAGGAAAAGCCCTCGAGTTCCGACGAAAGTTAATAGATTTTGGACTAATGTATAAACTTATTACTGATGAAATTGACTTAAACCTGACTGACATCTTTGAAATGTCCCCGTCAATAGGAGTATCCAGAGGCCACCCCTACCGCTTGCGTCCTGAAAAACCTAACACGCGTACATATGAAGGTGCCTTCCCCATTAGGGTTGTTTCGCTTTGGAATAAGTTCGATTCAGATTTTTTTAGGTGGAGACGTTCAAAAATGTTCCAGTTCAAATTATCATCGTATCTTGAACAACAACTCACTGCTTCAGAAACGAGCTAGGAATCAGTGTTATCATGAGGTAATGTTCCCGCGGCGCTGTTGGTGCATCGACGTCATAGCGCAGTGCCAGTGACCGCCGCTGTTAGGGCGCTCGCTGCGGATCCTGGCGCGGGGTTCGCAGCCTCCGCTGCCGAAAATATTTGCAATCGGTATGTGCCAAAAAAAACTGTCGTTCTCTTTCGCCATTGTGCCATGCATTTCATGAAGGTAACGAGAGTCCCCCTGCGGAAATTGTAAGTGGTTATGAATATCTTGAAGCCCTCTTTACTGAAGCTAATACCTACTCATTTCAGCAACCGTCAATCCGCCCTTCCACTGTAACCTACTTGATTATCTCATTTCTAACTTATCATCTCTAATTTCCCTTCTATGTCACTGATTTCTCCCACTTCCCTTTCGTACAAATTTGCGACTGTATGCCTCGTGTCTCGTGCCTTGTGTCTTCATATCTCTGGCTAAATCTCCCATCCCTTGGCCATAGGAGGAGTTGGCGGACCTAATAAGTTGGTATCCGGAGCCGTCCTGCGCCCGCGGCTTGCAATGTTGGCCGGCCATTGCCCTTCGCCTCCTTGTTTGGCCATCCCCCCCCCCC
>MU888447.1:0-28754 GCA_036418205.1 Ostertagia ostertagi
AGAGTGAGTGATTTGTTGAATCAAGCTAGAAAGATTAAAGAATTTGGCGCAAATGCACTTGCCTACCAAAATGATCTGCTTGGTTCGGGCAGTTTTCGTATAACTTCGTATAATGTATGAAATTAAGTAAAGCATAGGATTTAAAGGACGAATTCACGATGAAAAAGCAACCCATTTCAAATTAACCTAGGGATGGTGAGTGGTACACGAAAGAAGGAAGAACCATGAGAAACGGCCCAGAACCCGAGAAATGGGACCCCTTCCTTGCCCGTTGATTTGAGCATTGATGCGACTCTCATCGCTGTGCCCTCTTCAACACTACGCTCTCTCAGCTATCTAATCACTCGCCACGTATTGAACTACGGCGAGTGATCAGATGATCGGTGGGCGGAGATCGCCGGACCCGCCAGCTTTGAGGCATGATAGGTCGCCGAGGTCAAATTTTTCCATGCGAATTGCGCGTCAGTTCGCACCCTCAGGAGGTCCGTGGGTCCCTCAACTAGGTCAGTTTCCCTTTCTTCGACCTTCATAATCGTGAATTCCTCCTTTAAAATGAAGAGCTCGATATGCGCCAAAAGTTTCTCTCATTTCTCTGAAAATCCTTATGCCTTTGGGCAAACGGGTTGTTTCGTCGATTTCGAATTTGACTTTTTACGAATCGTCATGGTCGGGTCTTCTCCGGTAAGGGGAAGCATGTGATGCGACATTCACTGCCGCCGACAGAAATCCCCATTTCTTCGAGAGTCATTCCCCGAGCTGCCCAAACCATCTCACTTTCACTTTTACACCACACTTAAACTTACTTAGAGAGAGATGGCTTCTTGGGTGGTATAAGATGTCTATCCGGGCGCCCCCTATATTGCGACAAATCCGGTCATAATTTCGAAGTCTCTCATTGGAAGAGAAAGATAAAATTTTGTATCTTCCACTCACTCTTCGACAGAAAAACTTTCGTGTTCCACAGCCGGGGGATTTTATTTTCACTACAGACGCCACAACACAGATGAGGACAGCTTTAAGTTAAATCTGACAACTAGTAGATTATAGTGACAGCTGGCATTGATAAGTGAATTGAGTTAGTCATGGAAATTGATAGACGAACACTTCTGAAAAGCTTCGCCCGCAGAAGGCTATATCGCCTTATTCTGGCATTCATGGAGCGATCGTCACTGTATGGTGAAGTCGCAAGTAAACAAACCTCGCAACGACAAAGGCGGGCCATGCCATCCGTGCAAGCAGTCGATCGTCACGCATCATTGAGATGCCACGTGCCGATCGTTTGCCTGAACGCTGTGACACTGTTAGGCCGATGTCAGACTTTGCGAATCGCGCGATTCGCTAGCGTCTGCGGTCGCGTCGCGGCCAGTGAATCACTCAATTGGCTGGTACCGCAACGCGACCGCGGACGCTGGTACCGCAACGCGACCGCGGACGCTAGCGAATCGCTAGTAGCGAATCGCGCGATTCGCAAAGTCTGACATCGGCCTTAGTGTCGTACGACCGACTGTGCACGCGCCCAGAAACCTGCTACGCCGTCGTGCTGGTACCGTAACCAAAAATAGCATTTTTCGCTACATTTTCTCAAAAGCCTCGACATTTCGATGAGAACAATTAGAAATTAAGCTCTACATATATCGGAATTGACCCAGCGTGATGGGTGACCATGCCCGGGTAGGGTTTTGAGTACAAAATGTGACATTCGTACCCTCCTTCCGAGCACATATTCGAAAGACTATAAGGTATTCTTTTTCAGTGAAGCCTGCAAAAAAAGACGGAAATTTGATTGGAACAAGTCCGATTCATTCAGAATGTCCTCCAACAGGACAGAAAGTTTCAGATCTTCGGCTGGCTCTGCCACGGTGCTCCTCGGAAGTGATTATGTTACGGTGAGTTGGTGCAAGTGTCGTAAGGCCACAGAAAATAAACATAAACTTTAGGCTTTGCAGACCCCTCCCTTACACTACGCTAAGAAACGCCACCCATACAACAAACTCCACCCCCGGCCCTTTCAAATACACATTTTTTATTGCTTATGGTGTCCACCGTGCCAGACTTCCAAAGGAACATGTAGGGTGCCCATGCTAGCGAAAATCTATTTTTGATTAATGTTTAGGAGCAGAGAGCATGAGCAGAGCAGGTGACAGTTTTTTATTCATTAATTATTTATTATTTATTCACAGGTCAATCATAACAGGAGAAATCCTGAATAAATGGACCCGGGTTGGTACGAGAATGACTGTCTTGAAATTAAACTTGGAGAAAAAGGTTCAAGGAAAAGAAGCAAAGTGCTGACCCAATCCGCGCCAACCGGTAACGACTGATCACTGGAAAAAAAGAAAAGGGCAAGGGGCACGCAAAGTTGCTAAAAGCCCTGAAGATAATCCTACTGCCGAGGCCGCAACGCAACAGGGGCGGGTGCAGGGGCACCTCTTTGATCTAAACACGAACCCCAGGCGCTGGCTCGGGGTTCATACAAAGGCAGTTGGCTAACTTTGTGTGCTGACCTTGGCTGAACACTATGGATAAATGCAGCCGGAAAGGTACAATAGTACGGAGTTACAAATATCCCCAAAGGGGCCAAAAAGAGCATGGAGCAAATGCGTAGTTGATGTTCGTTTATAACAGTTTTCCTCCACCATTCTTTCATCGACTTTATAAAAGTAACCCTCTGGCGACAATTCATCGTTCATTCGAGCGTTTTTATCTCACCAACTTGGTCTTGGTTGGTCCTTCAACTAAACTTGATGGGCAGTTTTGACATTCATTTCAGCTGGGCGCACTGAACGAAAAGACTCGTGTCACCCCAAGAATGACGTTTGGAAGGCCGACTTTGTGTTAAAATTTTGAGTTTTGTTTCAACTTTTTCTAACTTTTTACTATTATTGACCAACCCTATGTAACTGAATGTTCTCGTCCCGTTTCCTTTTTCATTTCAAAATGGGACATTGTATAATATTTCAGGATCCCTTTGATGGCGTCTTTGGACTTGCATTTTCCAACGATTTAATACCCGATATTCGTCCAACAATAGAGCAAGCATTTGATCTAGGTAGGTCCATGGTTTCGGGTGAATGTAGAGTAGTAGCAAATGGCGCTGCTCATCATGCGCGCGTCCGGGGTCGAATCGTGGGTCGTGCGTCATCCGGGCCCAACCGAGAACATCCCATCTCTCCGGGGCTGGTTAATTGGATTAATGGTACCAGACTTGTTTGGAGGATAAGGAAAAGCTGACTCTTGTACATCGGCTGGCCCCCGCAAGTCATTGTATAGGCCACAATCGCATTCAAGTGCCCACAACAAATGTACAAGTGCAAGTAGATTACATGCCGCATCCCAAAAAGGAATTGATCAACGGCAACTGCTTCATCCTTTTTACGTATAAGATGCCTTTTGTTAGTAATTATGTCTTCCAGTCAGAATATTTCTGAACACGATCAATATTTTAGTTCGTCACATCATAGCTATCATTTCCCAAAATTTGGCTAGGGTCTCATACAGCAAGTGGGCATATTGTGCGAAAGTACGCCCACAGAAATTCCAAACTTCTCAGCGGGAAGTAATCTCCGAGGTGCGCCAACCATTTCGCTTTCGCTTTTACACCCACCCCAACGCCATTTTCTCTCGCGAAAATTTATCCGAAGGAGCAGTCCCCGATAAGGACGAAGGTCGAGGGAAGGGAAACTCACCTAGTGGAAAGACGGAGGTCCTCTTGGGTGCAGACCGACGCATCAAGGACATGCCCTCGACGATTTAGCATGGCCTTCCCGCGGCCCATTGGCGCGCTATTGGCCCGGTACGCCCTCTCTCTCGCGTCGTCTCGTGTCTGAGTCTCTAGCCGTTCAGCAGAGAGAGCGTTAGCGTTGAAGAGGGCAGCACGATGAGAGTCGCATCAATGCGCAAATCAACGGGCAAGGAAGGGTCCCATTTCTCGGGTTCTAGGCCATTTTTCTCGGTTTTTTCTTCTTTCGTGCATCACTGACCATCTCTAACTTAATTTCCAATGAGCTGCCTTTTCATCGTAGAATCCGCCTTTAGCGATACTATTTCTTGCAGTACATCCCCGCCCCCTTGCTGGATACAACCCTTCAGCGGGTAAGGCAGTGACGATATGATAAAATGGCTGAACCCATACATATAGCAAGGGATTAAGCCTAGCGAGCTTAGCACTATGATAGCACCGTGCCATGCGCAGTTAGAGCTGCTTATCATCACAAGTGCTCGTGGAGCAACTTTGGGCCTTGTTCAACGCAGCCCACTCAGCGGTCACCTATTCCGCTGCATTCGGACTTCTACTATTGGAATACTAGCCCATACCTTCTTCATTTTCGAGGAACATGGAAATTCGGTACTAATGAAGTATTGATTAACGCCTCTTCACTCCTAATTCAAGCTCCCTGTGCAATAGCACGACTACAGCAGATGAGGCATTAACGTGATCGAAAACAAACAGTGCAACGCATTAAAGTGCGATTGCGGCAGGTCTATGAGTGACCCGCAAATACCGCAAACCTCCGTGCTGGTTGACATTGTGGCGAATTTCACTATGTTGTTGGTTTGTTTTTGCTACCAATCAGGACGGCCTGGCGAGAGAGCGGACAGGGGGACCGGAACGATTCGCCGAGTGTAAGATGATAATGAGGAACGAAGATGAGGGCGTAGGCGCATTGGATCATTCAGAAGCTCTTTCGCCAGCACTATCCCCTTGTAAAGGAATCGACCTGCGCTGACTAAGCAGAAATGAGATTCCTTTGAACAATGTTCTCAAAGAAAAGCAAAAACTGATAACTCGCCAAGAAATCGATCTCACGACCTATTGTTCGTCGGCCCGGGCAGCTGCCACTGCACTATTTCGCTTCATAACTACGTTCAGAGAATCGTTCCGCCAGAATTTGGAGAGCAGATCCAGGATCAGCGTTCGAAAGCACATCTAGTGGTGTGGGTCTCGTTAGCGAGGGGGAGCGGGGAGTAGAGAGGCGAACTAGGACGGAACGACCCGACTTGCGATATACACATCTAGCCCGATGTTCCGGTAGATCGTAACACCGCACCTCAACTTTGCAGGGGAAGAACCATCCCAGACAATGTGCCAACGAAAGAAAAGGGGGAAAAGGAGCTTCAGCGCGGGAGCTCTCATTGTGGCGCGCAAGTAGTCGTCGTCAAGATCATCCAAGACACTTCAAAGAGCAGCTCGCTAAGATTCTGGATTATTTTGGAGCTATATCCTACAATTCGAAGCACACGTCGATCAATTGAGTGTATTTTAGTCCATTTTCATCCCTCCCTTATTCTTTATTATTTAGTTTTACATTGCCAAGATATGTATCTGTATCGTAAGAGCTCAACAATTCTTTCTTAGCAAGGCGTTTTGAAGCACAAAAGTGGGAAGAACAAGCAGTGGAACTGAGAAGCAACTACTTGGACCTGATGAAGTGAGGTGGGATAAAAAACGTGTGATAAACGTGTGATAATAAGGAATCCAAGCAGTTTCACTATGGTGCACGGCTTCCACGATTAGAGCCCTGTATCACCGTCCAGACGCTTAAACAAAATTCTGAAATTCCCTCCCAAAAAGAAGGCTTCAGGCACTGAATACAATTATATATTACCAATGGAATTCACTAACTTTCTTCCTGAGAAAACACTGAGCACGATTACGGTCTGGCCTAGAGCTTTCTCATAAAATGACGCATTATAAACAGCAAGAATCAAAAATCAGTTCTACAAACCACATGTAGACAAGCCTGTTAGGGGCAGTGTGAGAATAACACCGATGTAAGTCAGAAATGGGACCTTTGCAGTGCAATGGATAGCGTACATTGCATTGCAATAGTCAGTGATGGTGGATCACAAAACCCCCACTAGAATGATGCCCCGATTCCGATTTGGATCGCAGGTTTGCCAGCAGCGCATCTATCGTATCTCATCACCACTTTCATCTGTAGTAACATCCTACCATATAACCCGCTCGTGTGTGTGTGTCTGACTGTGTGTGCGTATTTGTCGTCTGTCGGAAAATCAAAACTTTGCCCACAGACCGCTCCAACTTTTAGGGTATTATATACCCTAGGAGTTTGAGCGGTCTGGGAGGAAAGTTCTGAGATATGGGATTGAACGTGCACATCAACGGGTGGCGGGAAGTGATAACTACTGATAGGAGCTGATAACGGGTGTCGGAATGCCGATGTCACCAATTTTGTTACGCTGTTCGCGTTGGCAGTGGATGGTTTGCACCCACTAGTGTAAGCTGGGGTGAGTGAATGGAAAGGTAACAGCATAAGATTTGATAAGGGCGTCAAAGTGTGGATACCACCAGTTTCGTTGCGGCCTTCGCAGTGACATTGGAACCTTGGCTCTCACATGTGGTATAGGGGATGGGACGGGAACACGGATAGTGGGTGATCAAAAGTGATAACAATTGATAACTGCCTGATAAGGAAGTTAACAAGGGAAGGACTTTCAGTAGATGGAGTAAGTTTACACAACGGTTTTGCGTGTGTCATAGAAGTGCATGCATAGAGCACAGTTTTTCTGAGTGGCACCCTCAATGCCAAAAAAGGAGTGAAAAAATTTGTTCCGGGACTGCACTTTTTATAACCTTCAAGTAATGAAGAGAAAATATAGCATCGTCGAAAGGATTCTCGTAGACTGGACACTGAAAACGGTGCAAAAATTTGTAAGTATGAATTGCTGTCAATGAGGCCGGACGCATAGTCGGTCGGACGACAGCAACGACTGCAAGTGTCGCACAGCATTGGGTGCGTATCGATCTGCGACACTGCGACACTTACGACCGCTGCTGTCGGACGACAGCAACGATCGTAAGTGTCGCAGATCAATACGCAGCTACTATTCCACACTACAGTGGGACTTTCGAAATACGATCACGCGCAGTCACGTGCAGAGTCAACCCTGCGTTGCGCAGTTCGCAACGGCACGTTGAGAGATCCTCAACGCACGCTGTATGGGCGGAGACGCAGACGGCTCGAGCATGCGAGTGTGAATGTTCGCGCGAGAGAACGTGTCTAATCGGGCGAAACTGCGCAACGTGGCCGTTGAGAACTGCGCAACGCAGGGTTGACTCTGGTCACGTGTTGTCTGGGTTAGCATTGGGTGACCGCGTCGCCTTCCATTTGCAACCGCGGTTTATGCGACACGCAGTCGTTGCTGTCGTCCGACAGCAGCGTCTGTTGCTGTCGTCCGACCGACTATGCGTGTGGCCTGACATAGCTAGGAAAAAACCACGGCCATTTCATAGAGGGCGTCGGCGTACCTTTGGGAAGTGTGGAATTTCGTCGTGCAGTTGACAGCGAATTGGTCTCCACGTTCGGAGAAGACGGCTGAGGTTCTTGGACCTTCCAGCTCGGCGATGGCGGTTTGAATTCAGGAATGGCACTCACTTTTGGGCGCCAAATGACACCTGCGCCAAATGGATATCATATTCGCGAACAGGACCAATACTTATTGGAGTGGGATTTTTGGAAATACTGGTGGAAAATGGTGCTGCGCCAAAACTGCGCCGAAAGGTCCCAGCACCAAAGTGAATATTATATTCGTGATCGAGGCGGTGGATAACCAACCCCTATAGCGTAAGTTTCGGTGAAAATCGAAATTTCAACGCAACTTCGAAAAAATGAGCTTCTTGTAAGTCAGTAGCCCGTCATGTCCCTGGGAACATTATAAAGACGAGCTCCTAATCATCCTATCATGTGGTTCTTCTCAAAAATGAGAATTCGACCTCCGGATGAACAATCGTATTCACTGAATCTACAGATGACGGCCGTAAAAAACTACATGTGTTGCAAAGCTACATGCTTCATATTTCACCTAAGAGTATTCGCCTTTGCTTCTCTTCCGTCATAGTCAGGCGTTGATTCTCAATAATAGGGTTATTTTTGAGGCTCAAAGTTGCTTGATGCTAGATGTCTCTCTTGAAGAAGGACTGCGCTCGACGAGCAGCCATCAACCGGAAGCGAGCGAACAGCTTGCTATGCTCTCAAAGCTCGTATGCAACTGGCACGCCTGCTGTTTCACTGACTACAGCTCACCCATGGTCAGTTTTTTTTAAAGTTGGGTCACATTTATAATTTTCTCTAAAACTTTTCTTGTGAGCGTATCAGTGCGCTGATGACGAATTTGGCGTCCAGTTTTGATGACGGCGCAATACAGGGCCATTTCAAGTTTATAAAGCACCATTTTGAAGCCCACTGAGCATCATACATTTTTCACCCCATTTGGGGTGAAAAATGACGATGGTGACAAAGACCTACTTAAAAAGTCTAATGATGAATCTGATCGTAAGCACACCACCTTCCGGCACCGGCAATATTTGGCGCAATTTAGTGGGCTCTACCCTCTAGAATGCAAAATTTCGTCACCACCCATGATTGATCCTTAGGCGGATATTTCATTCCTTTTGTGGTATCCATAGGCCTGCTCAGAAGAAAAAATTGACAATCCTGTGTTCCATTTGTACATGCCTCTATCAAATACAGAGAACCATTTTGCAAAAAAACGCTCCATGTACTGAAAGACTCTCTCCTGGTAAGAGTTTGAGTACCACCAAATTCGTTGTGGCCTTTATGGCTACAGTAAGACCCTAACTCTTGTATGCTGCACGGGGCGTGGGACGGAAACACCGGTGGTGAGCGGTATGAACTGAGAGTGAATGATAAGTAATGATAAGTATAAGCAAAGAAAATTGAATCGCTCAACTACAGTCGATATCTCGCAGTCAGATAAGGCGTAGCAATGGATTTGACGTGGGGGTTGTCGCACTTGGAAGAAGCCGTGTGGATGGGCTCCCAACATATTTCGCTGGATATCAGCAAAGCATGCTGGCGCTCGCGCTTCCATCAAGTGCGGCTTCCTGCACGACTTACCATAGACACGCTAATCGACTTCCATATCCTGACTTACTATAAAGCGATTAGTTCTTCGTCCTCGATTGCGATACAGAATTTGTTTTCAGCTATTTTTTTTAAGCGCCCATACTCCCCAGGGGCCGTATTCAATCCTTCCCCCATGGGGATGTGTCCCCCTCCTCTGACTCAATCCTCCCATAGCTTTGGGGGGAGGGGGAGATAAGAAGGAGCTGCCTCATAGGACAGCCACCAACCACTGGTGATCTATTCTGTCAGACAGTTAGAAAGACGCGCAGTCAACGTGGAGGGTGGACGGATAGAAAGATAGAAACACAGAGGTATGGCGGTCCTATGATGCAACCTTTTTTGTCTCTAACAAAACTGGAATCATTGAATGGATCCAGTTTTGGGGGAGACAATGGGGAGGATTGAAATCAGAGGGGACGTTTTCCCCCTGAGGTAGATACGGCTCATATTGTCCATCGCTAATTAATAACTGTATTATAACTTCAGTCCGGTACCATTCGTACTAGTAAGTAGCTGCCCTTCACCCCCCACCCCCTAGACTGCCTTCACACCCCCTGGCTCACGGGGTCCCGTACATCGAGTCTACTGATGTCTCTCCAAAGATTCTTGCGTCCCGCTCACATCGAAAACCTGATGCGCCAAGGCGGGAGTGATTAGCGCTCACTCTAGTGGCGGTTGGGGGGGTGAGGGCCAGCTAGTACTAGCTAGGGTACGGAATCGGTACCTTGGAGCTTGGAAAGTGGGACTACTAATACAGTCTATTTACAGAAAGCACGGTATAACAAAATCGTTCGCTGTCGGCAATGACACGTCATGTTTCCACATCCTATTATGGGGGACTAAGAAAGTTCGCCGCCAGCGAAAAAGTTTTAGGATCGTTGCGTCGGACGAAGAAAGTCGCTTTCATGTGCCTAGAATACCCCCCTCCTCTTCCTCCTCCTCACACAAAACATGAATGCTTTTCTGCTGCATCAATCACTTGTCAAGCATAAATAACATACTTCTTCTGTTTGGGAAGGCTGGCAGCGGCCCTATCTTCACGTTTGCCGGCGAGGGATAGATTGGGTGAAGTACTCCCACGACCGTTTAGGTACAGGGCGTTGGTGCGCCCGACGAGACGACATCTCAAGTGTGCACGCTGCTGAGCCAATCCACAAATAGTGTTAATTGCGAAAAGCAAACAAGCAACAACAACAACAGCTCACAGAACAGAAAACGACATGAAACCCTTCCCCGCAGAAGTGAGAGATCAAAACACGAAGCGAACATTAAGTTGGGTTATGGCACCTAGCTAGGAGTTGAGAAAGCTAAACCTGTAATGGCATTTCCTTCTGGTCATTATTTCCTTTGTCTTGCAAAAACGGAGAAAAACGCTCTGGAAAAGGTCATACCAAAAAAACAGGAAGCCTCTGAGCGGCAGAAGACCCCAATGGGAGCCTCGCTGGGCAATATTACAGCAAAAGGGTCCTACGTGAACATAGATAAAAGATCCCACTCAGATCGCTTCAGCGTGCTGGACATGCACAAAAGTTCCCGCAATAGAGGTTTTTGGCTGTGTTCAGTATTGATAGTGAAATGTGAAATGCAAAGAAGCATCACCTCGTAAAATCTCCGGTATGCTACGCATTTGCACCACACGTTATTAAGTTCACCGACAAAAGTGCTCGTAATTTCCAAATAGCACGCGAAATGAACCTCATGGATCCCCGGTACATAGTTATTATTGCGCTGGGGTTATTGTTTGGGCCCACGTCTATGCATGATTGGCCGTGTTGTATTCTGATCGTCACAACCGCGTCTCTCTCGTTTGATTCTAACGCTTTAGTTCAGCTGTCGAGCCGTGAGTTCGATAGTATTTTTGTTTTAAGGTAATGGAAGCCGATTTGTCAAGCGTTGAGGTGATTTTTGCTCAGAAATTAGCATGTGGTGAGCCGGTCACTCGACAGCGAGCTTCCCGAACCTTGCAGGATTGGATCAAGCAGCAATCAGCAGTACGACGTGGGTTTCTGAGGTCCAATCAGATTTGTTTCATTACTTTTATATCAGTTATATTTTCAGCTTTCAATGAAGCGGACATGCTTCGGTTATGTAAAGGTCTCCATTATGTGCTGTGGATGCAAGACAAAATGCTGCTGCAGGTACTGGTTGTTCAATAATATTTCGGATTGAAAGAAGCGATTACGATAAGGAATTTTCGCATCGGGGGAGAACCTGCGCCACACGGAGCAATTACTTGGCTGCCAAGGAAGCAATGTGTGGCGCTTCCACGGCGAAAGGTGCTGTGGTTGCTGAGCAGGACCTCCGCAGCACTCCGCCTCCAGCAGCGTTACGCCCACTTGTTCAGATGACTTGGGCGAGCTGTCTGCTGTTGGCTTTTCATTTTGGGAGATCGTTTCCCTTTTATCGGCTGTATCTTCCAACTTGCCCATGTAATGCCTTATCAATCAAAACACTATGTAACACGTCCGAAAAAAACGTCATTCTTTACCGTCGCCGCTCATCCATGGTCGAAAATGAAAGGGCAATCAAAGGGGTACTATTTGCTTATTTTTGACGGATTTCTTTGCTTTTTTCGCCATTGGCGTACTATTGAGACCCTCACGTCCCCTCTAAACCCCTGTGAGATCTATCGTAATCGCTTCCTTTAACGTGAAATAGATCGCCAGACGAGTTTCCCGCTCAACATTTCGAGAGGCTTGCTTGGAAATTGCTTGGCTTTTCATTGATCCCACTGTGAAAGAAATAATTCAAATGAAGGTTGGCGCTAATTCCTAGTGTCAACTTATGGGGACTTCCAGTGTTCAATGAGACCGAGTCAACATGTGTTTAAAGTTATAAAAATGCGGAATACTTGTAGTGGAAAGACTTCCAATCTTGATTTGCGCTCCAATTTCGAAATGAAAGCTTTTTTTTTTGATTTCACCTGTTTTAACTTCGTGATAGTTGGTCGACGAATTACCTGTTCTGGCAATTTAAGAACTTGGTGGACCGTTTTCCTGAATCAGAAAATTTTTACTGTTTGTTCGTTTAGGAAGAGCTGGCAGATAGGATTAGTCAGCTCCAACTTGTGTTCACTAGAGAGGAAGAACGTGTACTTTTCGTTGAATCTATATTCAGAAGTTTGGCTAAGGAATGGAATCACATAGATCGGTGGCGTATGGACAAGTTTCTGATGGTAAGTTCTTTGAAAGAAAATGTTAGACCTTTTTTGGTAATTGTCTAGCGTGTGCCATAGGCTCCCAGACAATACCTAACCATTTGGGCGCGGCCGCGGCGAACGCGGCCGAGTCGATTGTGCCCGCGAACCGTTGAAAACGCACTCGAGGTGCCCGCGAACTGTGCTGTGCTGAGTTCGCGGGCACCTATCAACTCGGCCGCGTTCGCCGCGGCCGCGCCCAAATGGTTAGGTATTGTCTGGGAGCCTTGCTGTAGCATACCATACCATTTTCTCCTCAATCATTAGAACTTACTGCTGGTTCTTGCATTTTTTCGTCAACTTTGCCGTAATTACTCCAAATGCATCCCAAGATTACCAAAGTATGAGAGAAAGCAAAGGTCATGAAATTGTCTGACCCTCCGTCTCTTCACGCCAATGCCATCTTCTTTTATTTTTCATTCTATCCAGCTCAGCTGAGGTAGTGCTCACTGTTGAGTAGGAAATAATGCCAATAATTCGTAGCACCTGCGCATTATTGAATTCTACCTATTTATGCAGTTTTCGACCTCTTCAGGTCACCACATAGGGGTGCTTATTGTGCAACCGTCCTTCTATTTCAGATGATGCGCCGAGTTCTCCGAGTGTTGTTTACTCACCTGAGCTCTCTCCAGTGGAAGAAATCTTTTCGCGAACCGTATTGGGCAGCTTTTAGTCGGACTACAATCTCAACTGGTCTGCACTTCACTTCTTCTTTTCCACTTGCCCTTTTAATTAAGTACTTGAAGTCACATATTTAGATAGAATCTTTCCCCGATGGGTTGAAGTTCCACTTCGCTGCCATTATTCTTGACGAGATGGACAACGCAGGTGGGCGTTTGTGATTTTCTTTTCAATGATATCGCTTCCAGTTGTAAAAAGCGATTGCAGTTCGTTCTGAAGTTTTCGCTCAATTTCGCACACAGCATGTCAACTAAAAATGTAAAAGTTTTAGTGTGTAGTTTTTTCGGAAGCTACGATTTGTTAGTTTTTTTTTCAGTAAATATTTGGAAGTTTCATCGAAATTAGCACTTCTATCGAGTGTTACTCTTGAGAGATGTCACAGATCTCGTAAACTCATCATGAAAACTCTTAAAAAACAGATTAGCACTAATTTCCTGATATTTGTTGTTAAGGTGGTATCACTAAGAAACAAATAACGGCCTGCCTCAAACCTTTCGCAGATCTTCTAGGCATCCGTGGCATCAGGTACGGAGTTTTTTTTTGAATTTCCGGAACTTTGACTCATTGACTCTACTGAATGTTTAATTTTCTGAACCCTTGGCTCGTTGGTTGTTGTAATCAGTGTTTGAATGTCAATGCCTTCCAGCGATTATCTCTTTGACTCAATATCTGAGGAAGTATTTGCTACGATACTGCATCAGAAATCGGAAGAGATTGCTTCAAAAATGGAGACTGATGGGGATGTAGACGAGGAGTCTGCAGGGATTCAGGTAGCACATTGCATCATAGTTTCTATGTCTCTTCACTTCCTCCTCAGCTTTTTTTCCGACTATTTCAGTTTGATTACGCTGCCTTGGGTAAAATGTTATTCGACATAGGTAAGAAGCCGGAAACTATTTCTAGACGACGTAGAAAGCTGTATGACCTAGTCAAAAGGTAAGTTGTTAACCAATCTCACAAAACATCATGTCTTTGAGTGTAGCTAGTTTTTCTAGATTTGACCAGGCAGCGAAGGGGTGTGATCCTTACCATTTTGAGCCTCCGGTACCGGAAATTGTGAGTGAATTTGAGAAGCTTTTTTTTTCGGATTCTCAATAAAGTGATACTTTCACATATCACATTCAACAGCTTTGTGGATCCGTAAGGTTCCTCTGAAGATTTCAATTAAAGGAATTAACTTCAAAAGACATTGACGAGGCTGCGCTCAAACTGAAGAAACTGCAGGAAGAAGTTGTGTTGGAACGGCAACGGATGAAAATGGAGAAGAGGTGAGGTTGGCTGTGAATTTTCTTTCTATAAAAATTGAACATTTTCCCTACGATTGAAATTTGATTTGTCGATCTTCTGATACTTCCATTTTCCAATCTTCTCAGCTCGTTACCGCATTCGCATTCGTACTTACTGTTTTATTCAGAAAAGCTCGCTTGAATGAGCGGTGTAACACCAAAAAACCTCGACTGGATGGCGAAGGAGAACATGATGAAGAGGAGTCTTCTGCGCCAACAGTCACAAAGCCTAAGAAAATTTTGAAGAAATCGAAAATTCAGAGGAGTGGTTCAAAAGCTAAAAACAGAACAAAGTTCGGTTCAAGAAGCAAACTTCGTAAAGCTCATTAGATTTCCTAGAAAATTGAGTTGTTGATGTATGATACATTGTTCTCTTGTTGTTTTTGTTTGTTGTGTATGTTTATTGTTGCCCTTAATAAACTATTCCATATTGAGTGAAAGTTTTTGTATAGAGTCAAAGATCCTCATACTTTAGCTTCGTGTGCTTAGCTTGAGCTTGTTTTTTTATAATTGTTATCTAAGCATGAGTTTTCAGACGAAATGAATGGTATAAAAACGAAAGAAGATCTTGAATTAGAGTTCTCAAGCTCCGGTGAGAAGGAAAGAGCTAAAGAAGTTCTGGTTGCTCGATTACGAAAGGACGGCTGGGTTACTGAGGTGAGCTATTGTACAAATTTACTACGTGGAGCCGACGGCCACCCCTACGGTAGTGCTACCGCTTTCTTCAAGAAGGCCAGTTTTTTTTTTGATCAAACTGTGTCCATCCAAAAAAGTAGTGCAGCTAGTAGTCAGGCTTTGGCGCAGACAAGCAAAAGGGTATTCCCTAGCTTGGTTGATGATGACAACTCTACCTTCAAAAGCTGCAATGGTAATTTTTTTACTGCAGCTCTCAATTTATTATAAAATAACTTTGCTTGCCCGATTCAAGCCAAAATCGGCCATAATTAGTGAAGATACAGCGACTCACTGTCTCCATTCTCTCTCTTTCCCCCCATTCTTTCCTCTTCCTTGGTTGTTTATCGATTGATGGGTTATGGTATCATTGAAGGTCGACTTCGCCCTTTAAGCAACAATTCCAGATCGAATTCGCGGGTAAAAACGGTCGATAATGAAGTTGTAGATGGCGAGTTGACTGCTAATGGAAAAAACAAAGAAAACGCCGATGAAGCCCAAACAGGGACTCCCCTCTTTCCTTTAGAAATGAAGGAAGAGGCGTGTCGGACGAGCTGTCCCAACTATCTTGCTCCGCCGGCATTCACTGCTGGCTCGTGTCCAGACTGTAATCGCATATGCACCAAGCATACAAGCCGAGGCATGTGCACCAGTACAAACCAGGGAAAACCACAATTAAATGAAGTAAACAATGAATCAACCAAAAGAGGAAGCATTAATTTTGAAACGCGGCAAGTGCGCAAAGGGAAGCATTAAATTTTGAAACGCAGCAGAGTGCGCAAAGGGCCCGCATTGAAGCACGCGATCTCCACGGCTGGCAAGTGGGCGTTGCGGAGGAATTTGCCTTTACGCCCACTTCAAGGCGTTCAACTCTCTTTCCAGCGGCTTTCCAAGGGGATTTCGTTCAGTGACACTTCATACTTCTTGACTTCTTCTTGTTCTTGACTAGGGCGAGCGCCTCAATTTTCACACCAGGTAGTGTCGAAGGGTAAGGGACCCTGCCTGGGGCATTGCTTGTGTGCGCGAACCTTTTGCTGGTTGTGATAAATGTCTCTCGCTTACTAATCAAGGGTTAACGGCTAACGGCAAGGTGTTGTAGGACTTTTGAATAGGTTTTCTGCTTTTATCGCGGTTCTGAACAGTAGCGCTCCAGACTCTGCTTATTTATACACCACATTTTTAACACGTTGACGACAACGCGCGTTTTGGGTTTTTGCACCGCGTGGGACCACGGCGATTTTGCAGGCGCCGCCGCCTCACATCAAATCCGTGAATTTTGAGCTTTAATACCCAAAACTCGGATGCAACAAAATGTTTCGAATGATATTCGATGTGTCAGACTTATCAGAAGGAACAACTGTAAAAGTTCGATCGAATTGACGTTTTCTGGCAATGAAAGGCAAGTTTCAGTTGCTTTTGCTGTAGCAAACCTCAAAATTATTTTCGAGACGGTTGCTTGATACTCTTTATGACCAAGGTTGTCAGAATATGAAGAAAACTAGAAATGAACCAATTGGGAAATTCGTAGGACTTGGAAAACCTTCGCTGAAAAAGGAGCATATTCAACCATTCGATGAACCTCGCCGTATCTAGTCATATGGTATGATCTAGAATCCTTCTATTTTATAAAGCGCTAACTTTGTGTCGCGTTTGAATATAGTGCTGTATGATTTGCTCAATAGAAGTATTAGTTATGTATGTTTGTGCCGTCCGCAAAATGACAGTGCAGTGGTGAGAAGAGAAGCATAATGTGTGAATGGAGAAATGAAGAAACTAAGCAAAACGCATCAGGTTGTTAAAGAAATCATGTTGTCACAGAAGCCTTTAGGTCTATTAGTGTTTTGCTATAGTACAGTCTATGATTGCTGGGGAGAGCAGTCAACGCATACGAGCAGTATCCATCAACCACCACATACTATTCTTAGTGGGGACTTTCGGTCATTCATAAGGTGATTGCTGTGGTGTAATGCCGGCGAGACATGAGTGCGGAACTTGGGAGGGGAGCAGTTAAAATGCGAGGGAGCAACGGAATTCAATGGCAGGAATTTGGAGGAAAGTCTTACACAGGTAGGGGTGGAGTTTGCCGGCGCTGCGGCGCTAGGCAATTGTCAGTCCTACGGAGGGAACCACATCTGTGTACCATGCCAAAAATGTTCGCCAAAAGCATGGGGTGAGCTAGTAGTTTCCACTAATGTGAATATGAAACAGCTTTGAGTATACATCGTGAAAATTTTGTAGGATAACTAGACTTCGTGTTACAATGCGTAATGAAGGCGCATAAACAATTAGATGGATTACAGAGGAACAACGAACCTGTTCTCTCGTATCGTGGACTCGCAATAGGCAATTACTCACGCGTTACTTCCTGGTGCATGTACTTTTCATAAATTTCAGTGTTTTGTGGTTGTGCGTTGTGAGGTCCCAATTTGTAGCTTAGCTCGAGTAATTCTCATGCCTGAGTGCGAAACCTTTGTTTCAGCGTAAATAAGCAGATTGAAGCTACGACGAATATGCAAGCAGATTAAATCCTTTTCCGCTGGGTTCTAAATCGCTGGATTTGTTGGCACAACGCGGTGTAACTTGAAGTGCTATGGATCGAAGAACTTATTAGCCCGCTCGATCGAATCTTCGCACCTGGTTTCGAGAAGGAAAGAGCAAAAAGGAGTTGTATTTGAGAGTAAGAGATTGGGTGAATTTGACAATTATGTTTCTGCACGACAGATTGAAGAAACGTGCGTCCGGCACTTAGCAGGAGGTTATCGGAATGTGGATTTGTCGAAATATTATAAGAGAAGAAGTCTGAGAACAACCACAATTAGAGTCATCTGAAGCGAGTGCTAGGGATTTCTGTCTTGTGTGGCTGATTTTCGAATCAGAAGGTTCATGTATGTTCAAATCAATAAGGTAAAATTTTAGAAATCTTTCTTGTTCCCTATTAACTAAGCCCTTTCTACACTCTAACTGATGTTTTTGTTTAACAGCTCATGTTTAATGTTAATGACTGGTAATGTGTGTTTAGCTTCTACCGTTACGGTTACTCATCTACCTTACTGCTTTTATGGTTCAAGGGAGTTATGTATAGTTTTATCGTTAGTTAGTTGTGGAGTAACCCCATCTGGTAGTGGAAAGGAAAGTGTCTGGGCTGATCAGTCAAACTTGAAATGTGATAAAACAACATTTGTCACATAAAAAGACGTTGTCAAAGATAGAGATCTTCGGCGTTGTGTGAATCATTGAGTCCTGGGTCTATGTGACAACCTGAATTGAACGTTGCCGAAGGTATTTACGATTAGAAAAAGAATTTATTTGTCCTCTTGCACCGACGACTTATGTCATGGTAGAGGTTTTCGGAGGTTTCTGAACGGGGTTAGAAAATTTGGAACGGGAGATGCGGTAGTGGGTTAGGGCCATGTGTGCGGGCTTTTGGCGGACCTCTCTGCATGCCCTATCCAAGAGTTTAGCCCCTCGCGGACTGTGCTTTTGGCTACGTCTGGCGCCGACCTGGATCGCCCCTTACAGCGTCTACATTTGGCATAGATTAAATGTCGTCACAATAGTCTATTGTCGCAGAGACTCAATCTTGTCCATGGTTATGGACTAATTTACATTTGGGTGGTTTCTAGGACGTAGTAAAAAGGCAAAAAGTTACATGTATGAGCAGGTGATAGATTCGTTGCTCGAGCAATAGTCTCCTCGTCGAGCAAGGCCACAGCCGGACCCGAGTTGCGTACAAGAGTGCGCGAGGTTGAGCTACTTGTTGGGCTGGTGGTCGAGGGGTCATGGCGGGGCTCGCTACTCGGGGGCCGGTCAGCTAACATCAGTAGGCATTTAAGGTAGAGAATAGGAGTAGGCGAGGGTGTAGCGCCCGTGATGCATGAGGAGAATGAGGTTACAATGCATTGAAAAATTTAAGAAGATCATCAAAGAACTATATCTATTCGAATGTTGTGGATACACGCATTGGCTCTATTCTTCTCATGTGAAAATTAGATATTTGAAAACTTAAAAGAATACAAAGAATGGAAAGAGTGCATACTACGATCGTTCAAGCGACGGGTCCATCTATCAAGTGCAAATTCGCGCTGTGTCGCTCTACCGCATTTGCATGCTCCACGACCTTCCTCTCGCGGGTAATCACCTCGTGGTGTGATCAATCGGAGCGACTGTCGTCTAGAAATGCTGTTTGAACTGGTCTCATGATTTAGTTGACAACACGGGCTATATCAGTCGTTCGCAATTGGCTGAGTTGGGAAAGGATCGGATGGCATGGCCTACACCGCGCTGAGTGCACTCGAACTTGCGTGCTTTTATTATCCTCGCTTAAACGTTGGGAGGAGATTCATGGGATTCTAGATATAATAATTGTAAGCAAGAGCGCTTGTGTTCTATTAGACACGGAATTTTATGACACTTGCCGATCCGTGCCAAAGGTATATTAGGTGGGAACGGCCTTTGACACTGCTTCGGGCGAGAACATAACATCGATTTTAGAACCCTCACTCGAGCGTGTCCAGAGTATCTCTTGAGGCAGGTATTACCACAAGGAAAAGAAGGGAAAGCTTGAAACAATGGATCAGTGTGAAAAGCTTGCTGGATTAAACCTTCGCTTTTCAAACTGTCTTTCGCTTTCCGGATTTCTTGCGAAATAGAGAGATATTGCCTTTCAATAAAAATGACAGTGAGCTCAAGAAAAAGGTTTGTAGATCCGGATATGGAGAATGTTAGTCAGCAATCACCCTCAGCGTTTTTCTGGAGTCGTATTTTGATTTTGAGAGAGCTAATCACTGCGATATATTGCGCTGAAGTTGAGTCAGGTTTCGTGTCATCGGAAGGTGACCTGTCCTGTACTTGATAGAATCTATGTGGAATAAGCGGGCTTCCAACATGAGTCGTCATGAGATTTTTTACTTGATAAAAATTTTTTATTCTTTATTAAGGGCAATCGATTTTATTCCTTGCTTATAAACGATATTACTTTTCTATTGTGAAGGTCCAAGCTCCTATGAGGCCTGTGGAGATGACACAAAACGCCTTTACCCCAACTGTCGATCATTCAAGATTTGGATTCGAGATCTGGAGAGTGGAAGAGTCTTTCAGTAAAGCAATTCCAATATTGTCTGATGGAGCTACCGGAAGTTGCTCTAATCAACCGAAATTTATACGCGGTGCTGTGGCAACAGAACGAATTGGGATAACGGAAGGGGCAGATTATTTAGAATGCGTAACCTTTAGTCAAGGGTGCAGAATTTCCTCTTAACCTGGGAGTCTTGATCTTGTTTATTTTTAGAATTGCCATTAAATTTCTCCAAACCCCAAGTGGTTCAAATGTTGTCACAAGGCTGTCTTGTTTTGTTAATTGCGACCCAGATGACCTAGTGGATCACTTGTTGCTCTTTGGTTGAGATTTGGTGGCAATAAGTGCTCTGTTGTTAGGGTGGACTGGTCAATTAACAACTGATGCAGAATGGACAAGAGACTCGTGTTATCACAGACTTCTCATGTGCCCAGGCGCAAGATTTAGGGGGTCCGTACCTTTTGTGACCCCGGACACTTACGATGCACTCTTTTGTCTGAAGCACGGATTCCTACTCCAACCACTGAAACACAGAAGTTGACAGTTAAACATACGGTACTTTGTTCGCTCTTTTCAAATTGCTCGAAGTTTAACACGCTTGATGCTTTCTGTAAACCTAAGCCTTAAGTCCCCCCCCCCACAACGAAGATTTTCAGTTCGTTCTCTGCTTTCTTTTTATTATCACCAGCTTTGCTCCGCCCGGTCGCGCGTATCATACGACCTAAGATTCCGCAGGCACTCTAGGTATAACTGATCAGCGCTCTGTGTGGCAGCGGACTTTTCCGCTCGAAGGGTGGAACCGACGGCCTCTGAAGACGACGATTCAGTCGAAACGTTAGGCCATTAATAAAGGTTCCACCGAACAACCTCGTAAGGCACAAGAAAATTTGTTAAACTCTAGGTATATTTATCACACATAGCTCTGTAAACACTCGGCCATTCTCCTGAATTTTGATAATTTAGCGGTGAATAGGGTTATGGTGTTAGCCTCACAATTAAATTGCAACATTATCATAAGTGAGCATCTAATGCTGATCCTTCATTCACAGTGTTCGCAAATCCTAAGCTTTGGCGGTCATTAAATGAGTTCTGGTCTTCTTGGTATTAGATCAAGAATGGAATGTACCATTCGCCAAGAGTCTGCTCAAGCCAAGCTGATTATATCGATAGAATGTCCACGACCCACCCCTAATAACACTTATGAAAAGAGCCCCATAGTGCCAACGTGAACTGCGCAATGGAATTGCCGACTTCTGCCTTCTAAGACTCCTTATCAGCCCCTATCAGTTGCTATCATTTTTGTCGCCCACCTACAATGTCCAGGTACCACCCCATATAACACTTGTAATTATGAACGCTCAAGTGTCAATGTCAGCTGCTCAACGGAATGGGGACTTGTGAGTTCAAGGCGCCCTGACATTAGTTTCTATCATCCTATTTCACCCACAGTGTCCCGGTACCACCTCACATAACACTTGTAAGTATGAACGCTCTAGTGTCAACGCGAACGCTTGAGTCAAATTAAAAGGAAACAAAGGAAAGTAACTGACGAATACACAGGCGCGGGAAGCAGTAAATGCCTAAAACCTCGCTCGAATTTGTCGCGCGGTTTCCCGCACGCGGCAAGCCGCGTGTACGACGTCGCGCGGTGACTGCCCACAGGCCTAATCCTTAGCTCTTGCTTTACAGTCGCTTCAAATACCACCACAAACACCGACACACCAAACTTCTGGTTTATATAATGAAGTGATGATGCAAGTAAAAAGGGAAATGGGAGTAAATACATCTTGGATGTGAAGATGCCAACAATGAAGCCCGCTTCAGCAAGAACTGATGAGTTTTGCTCTTCTCGCATTGCTTCTTATTACAGGCGAATTCCTTTCCTTGAGACATGTCTATGTTGACTGAGTAAACCTCTTGGGTGCATACGTTTTTATGCACTGGTTTGAAAATTTTTTCGTAGTAGTTTGTGTACCCCCAATTTTGGTGCAATATTTGGTTTGACAGTCTTGCTCTAACGCCATATTCCACCATCCGGTTCGAAAGTGTCGCATGTCCCCCCGTCCACGGGCACCTCATCCTGCCTTGTCTAAAAAAACCAGCTCGAAATAATAGGATTATAAGAGGTGGCAACATAATGCACACAATGTATTGGATCCCACTTATGGGAACGGAGACATAGTCACCAATTTCAGGTATGGCCAGAACGTTGAATCAATCACTATCATCTGCTCTCGGCTAAGGGGTGTTTTTTCCGGAGGCGGAAGGAACGGCATATTTGTCCAGCATATTCGACTAGGAAGAATGTGTGGTAGCCGAGCACGAAAACAAGCGCCTCGTTGTTTCATTTCACATTTTCAAGGTCGCTGCTTCTAACTAGGGCTGCAAAATTCCGGAAAAGACGAGGTTGCTTCTTGGAGACCCCTTTCCGGTAGCAGCTAGCCGTATTACGAGAATTGCTCGGTGTGTTATACATGCGACCGTGCTTTGAAGTGTTCGAACGCCGCAGCGGTTTTTTTCGTATAACATAGAAGGCTCTCGTGTGTTGAGCCCAGGGGAATTGCGTGCTGGCCAGAAATTCGAACATTCTGGGGTGTTCTTACCATGACAAGATGAACAGCACGCTGTAGTCGTTTGAGGGTTCGGAAACTGGATCGGTCCAGTCGTGGACGGGATCCGTATTATTGGAATTCATATGGCCGTAATATTTCTCCGGCCGAAATTGCCGCGTAGAGGACAGGGACTCTGTAGCAGATAATTATTTAGCTCATTAGTCCAGAGATGGTGTAGGGTTTTTTAAGCTTCAAGCCAGTGCTTCATCTTTATCCACATATTGCAAAGAATTTCGGAGTTAACTCCGTTGCTGAGCTTTCCAGAAAACCTTTATAGAGCTTGATTTCGTGTACATCAGTAACCTTCCCGTTTATTAGTTTGAATATGATTAATCGAACGTAATGACACTATTATTCTTTACTTCTGCTTTTTGATTTCTTTTTCTTTTCCCTCTTTACTGCTCGAGGAGCCATTGCCTAAACAAGCATCCATCAACATTTCAGTAGTACACACGTAGTAAACAACACACGTGCCATGAAAAACAATGAAAGAGTTCTCTGCGAATGTTTACCTTAGCTCGCTGTGCAACGCTGGCAAATACGGTAGGAGAAAATGGTGCCAGTGGAACGAAATGACCTGCACCTGCTTCAACTGACAATTTGTTGTCTGACCACACCACCTAAAATACAACTTCATATTATCGCAGTACTGTGGGTACTTGAACTCCGTTCCTCAAAAAATAGCCCATATCGCACCCTTTTGCCTGGATCGAGTTTTTGTGACCACTAGGGTCAACTGTGCGTTGCGCAATTCTCAGCGAGGGGGACGTATTAGCCTAGGGTAGTTTTTTTTCGTTTTATTGGACAGGTATAGCGCCCCTTCCCCTTCCCCTTTCCCCTGCTCGGTCGGGTTTTGGAGAAAAAAGTGGATGTTGGGTTGTGTCGACTGACGTCAGGGGTACTATGCATAGAAGCAGCCATGGTGGTGTAGGGGTCTTGTTCGGACATTGGGGATATGGGAAAGGGGTCTTATTAATTGTGGCATACGTGGCGTTTGCGTCCTCTTGCGTCCGGCGTACTCTCTCGTGATTCCTCTCCTTGTGCTTCTCCGTCATGTTGGCCGACCTCATGGGGGGAAATTCGATGTTTTCCGTGATTCTTTTTACTTTTTCTTTACGCGGAGGGTTCTCATTGCACTTATTGCCTAAGTTTCAAACAAAGTATACACCTATTCGATCCCGAGTGGTGCCTTTTAAGGATTTTTTGGCAATTGGAACCCGGGCAGTTTACCCTGGTGGACACTGTGACCTCGCACGCTCCACCTTTTGTCTTACGTCGACTGGCTTCCCACCCTCACCCCCCTAGTCCCCTGCATTTCCCCTGGTTCACAGATTCTTTTGCTAGCAATCTTTGGAACTGAAATCGCAGCTGTCCTCTACCCGCATGCACTCAAGCCTCAGGCGACAGGGAATGTGGAGGAAAGTTCAAGTAGCCACGTAACCCTCAAACTAATGTCTGTGCACTGGAGTAAGAATCGATTTTACGCGCGTAAATTCAGTAGATTTTTTCACTAATTGATTCATTTTCACTATTGCTGTTTTGCGGAAAGAGAAATTCAACATGAATGTGCCGCAAAATTCGGGTTTTAAATAAATTGTTTACCACTCCACGTGAAATGGTTATCTCGGCGACACCAAAAACGGTCATCCCTTCAAAGACGTTGAAATCGGAAGCCTACAAAGTGATATTTCATTGGTAAGAATGAGAAAATGCCAACAGGTTGAATACCCACGTGATGATGAGTGGTTTTTGAAATTGTCCGCTTCTTATTTGGATTCCAAATTACAATGTCTGCATCAGAATCGACAGCGATTCGACCTTTCTTCGGATAAATATTGAATATTTTTGCGGCCATCGAACTGAAAGCTTCAGTTTTTCGCCCAATCATTCTGAGTTCCCCTAACGACTATCATTTCTATTAGCTCGGTCAATCGGCAGTACAAAACCACCCTTTCGGTCCACTCCGGCACTTGAAGGCATGTTACAGGTTTGGATTGAAGGACTGAATAAAGGGAATATATATCTAGTTGAAAGGCAGGCGGGCCACCTAAATTTGCGAAACGATGTTGATTTCGCAGCGAGGAGTATGTTCCAGCAGTCTAGCAGGGCCATACCCCCGCCTCACGCCGCTGCGCGCCCACCCTCTCGCCGTCTGACACTAGCCGTTTAGTAGCATCGAGGAGAGTCGCACCAAGGCGGAAACCAATGAGTAAAGAGGGGGGTGGCATTTCTCGAGTTATGAACCGTTCCCATGGTTTTCTTCATTCGTGCACCGCTGACCACTTCTACCTTTACTTTTCATGGTGCATTACGCCGACGACAACATGACGCTATAACGCGTTCCACTTTGCAAACCAGCCCGGACATTGTGACGCGGTAACGCGTCACCACCAAGTCATACTTTCTTCTTGCGCTTCCGCGACTTTTTCCCAAATTGCTTATATTCATTTCATGGATCACTATTACATACATATTCACCCACTATTACATAAGCGTCAACGACATGGTTCACCGTATCGTCAAATATGCTTCTCAGGAAAAAAGTAAAATTTGCTTTTTCATAGCCATTACACGTTCTTTTGGTCGGAATTTCACCATTACACCTCCGATTAAGTCCTATGCATTCAATATTGCTGTAATAGTTTTGCGCCATTTGTGTTTTGCATAGTTATCACTCAAAATTCACCGATATGGTTCCTTTTTCCTCAACGAAATGGATGAAGGACTGCGTGTTTCTCGAGCGAGAGGGACCCTCGGACTACTTAAGGGCAAGATTCGGGATAAAATAGGTGTGGAAAAGCGTTCAGTTATGAAGCTAGAGGTGGGAGGTGGTCTGTAAAAGAGAAGGAAAGCAAACGAAACCACCGATTACGCCACAGAGACCTCCCCTATTTCAGCCGCATTCCACCTTGGGATAGAGAAGGGGCGCGTTGGACGAGTTTCACGAACCTAACTCTAGTTGCTCCAGTGCCAATGACATTGGGTTCGCGCTGGGACCGCTGCCTCAAATGCGCCCGCGCTTTTCAAGCAGCGCCACGTGGCAACCGACAGCGGAGTGGGGCTTGCCGCACGAAGGTGTGGGTTGCGGGAAGGGTCAAGGTGCGTTGAAGGAATCCTTCAGCTAACGTTCGCGAAACGCATTCTTCAGCGTCCAAATTTCATAACATGTTAACCCTTAATACTGGAAAACTGCGAAACAGTTTTGCACTTTTGAAGAGACGTGCACCGGATTCCCGTATCTCTTCCCTACTTACTAGATAATCGCCTTAAAGAGCTATTGATGTTAAATAGTACCAATGCAGTCAAAAAGGTTACCCGGTGCAAGAAATCTCACGTAGCTCGTTTCTTAAATAGTGAACGTTTTCAGCAGCTGTCTACAACTATTCAATGGAGCAAATCTTTAGTTTATGATGACGTATTAACTTTCCAGATTGGATGAGTTTGAAGGGAGTTATGGCTTTAGGAAGTGAAAAAAACTCGCACTCATCACGAATTTTCCTCGTTAATTTTGCAAAAATCCTCAACGTGGCCATTTTTTGAATACTGGACGTATGAAATGCTTTAGCAACTGTTTAATAGAGAAAATCTTCTAGTTTTGCATGACATATTAACACTTTCAATTTGATGAAAATGAAGCAAGTTATGGCTTCGGAAAGTGTAAAAACTCGTGCTCATCATGAATTTTCCTCGTTAATTGATCTAAATTTGTTATTTCTTATAAATTTTTTTTGTAATTCAAATACTGCGTTAGAAAAAGCTCTTTACAAAAAACAGCTCTTTACAAAACTGCTGAATGCTTCCAGATTGAAAATTTGTCATGTTTGAAAAATGTTATAATCATTTGAATATTTCTTCAAATTTCAATAGTAGCTAAGCTGCTCCACGGTCAACGCCAAGTCAACACACAACAGGGGTTTTGACATCTAATCCATTGACGTGAACAAGAAAAGGCGTGTCCTATACGTTGTCTGCTGCTCCACCTTCCCACTCGGGCAGGGTCAACCGTCCGTTGGACAAAGTCCAACGCGACGACGAGAGTAATGCCGAGAGTGACGCACGGAGACACAGACGGCTCGCGGGTGGCGAGAGTGAATGCCGGCGCGGATTGCGGGTTTCGTATAACTTAGAATATAACAGTATACGGTAAGCCAATTAAGGAGTTACTGTAATGTGTCTCGCCCTCCTCTGACCTCCCTGTGGGGTGACCTCATTAAGTTGCTTGCGCTGACCTCTTCCTGACTTTTCGCCCAAACAGAATATTGATTATGCAACAAAGTTATCGAAACGACATGTATTATTAACCTGCACCATCACCACGGGGCTGCTTCGAGTGTTTCGAAGGCTGTCGGGAAACTACAACTTTCCCATGTTCCCCTTCAAAACTGCCATGGAGGAGAATGCTGGAGAGTGCTCATATATGCAGAAACATAACAAATGCTTCATTTTTTATTTTACGATTTTTTCAAAGCTTACCGAAATCATCAAAATCATCCGAAACAACCATTTATTACAAACGCGACCTCCTTGACTTCCCTCTCGAACTTCTACTGAACTGACTCGCGCGCGGGGGGGTTGTTAACTTCTGTAAACCCTAAATACGACCCCCATTCCCGAAGAAAATACGAACCGTGGCTTGGCTAAACTCACGGTTGACTCTGACTACATCCACTATCCGACCGATAGAGATGGTGGTGGCAATAATTTACTGGTTAAGTATCTTTGGGTATGAACAAGATTTCCACTCAAAGTGTACTCGAACCCGCGCCTCTCGCTTACTAGGCAAATGCGCCATAACTGCCATAACTGTACCGCTTTGCCACAACTCAGCTTTTCATAGTGTACTTTCTCGTAGCTGCGGCACTCACATGTATAACGTGTTGAGCCAAATATCGGCAATGAGGCTGAAGGTTTAGCAATTAATTTTGACTTGCTTTGCTCTTGAATTGTTAGGCGAACTGCGGCCAAAACAGCGATTAACAGAGAACTGAAGCTCTTATTAGTTTCTGTTGAGTAAAAATTCGGTAAACTTTAAAAAGAAAACTTTAAAAACTCAATACTTTTGGACACCCTGATATTTTGTGCTGCCGCTTAATCTAGTAGATACATTGTGGATTCATGGAATGGAAAGAGCGGGAAACATCGCACAAACTTCAATAAGAAATTTAGAATACAAATTAACTTCCAATATGTTCAAATTTCTGCTTCCAAGGGTAAAGCTTCAGCGGAGCAAATTATTTAGCATACGTTATTATGATGTATTGGTAAACAATATTCTGTTTGGGCGAAAAGTCAAGAAGAGGTCAGCGCAAGCAACTTAATGAGGTCACCCCACAGGGAGGTCTGAGGAGGGCGAGGCACATTACTGTAACTCCTTAATTGGCTTACCGTATACTGTTATATTCTAAGTTCCGCCACCCGGTCTGATGACATTGAGCATCGTCCACGCCGTCCAATATAGGTCCAACTAACGGTGACCCTGATCCGTTCTTCATGATTGACCATAGTGCGCGAAATTCAACGCGTTCTCCTGTATACACCCGTACCACGATCCTTTCACTGTAAGATCTCGAAGCCGTATGCGAGCTAAACTTGGCGCGACACCCTATTGCTCATCGGTTACCCCCTTACCGACTGGATCCCTCGGGACGTCAAACGAACACCTGGACGACCGCCGGCCCGATGGTCAGACTTCTTCACGAAAGCTCTGAACGAAAGGAATGAAGGACATCGTGTCCCTCGAGCGAGGAGGGTCCACTGGACAACTCTTGCACGCGACAGGGACGAATGGAGACGTTGCTGGCGCCCGCTCGAGCAAATTCGATGATCAACGGGACGACAGGTGATACAGGTAATAACATACCTTGTAATTTGCACAAACCGCATTGGATTGATTTTTCCAGAATGAACGCCACGATCCCATACGATGCTCATACGATCTTCGACACCGTTCACTCCATTTGGAATTTTAGTGAAATCATGACGACCGGCCATTTTCTGGTCTCCGTTGAATGTGCAGTTGTCGGTTCCTGTCAGGTGTAGTTGATCACTGAAACTCATTGTGCTTTCCGGTCTGATCTTGAAGTTATAGATTTTTCTAGAAATGAGCGGAATAGAACTAACGCGGCTAGCATGTCCATAAGGGCTTCCGGTGTTGACTTATCGACGCTAAGCGGTGGAGACATTACGTACCTAGCGGCATGTAACCAATCCTGGGAAAAATAGAGATATTGCTTCACTATTCATGATTTCTAAACACTCACCTTGTCAAAGTAGTGAGAGCCATCAAGAGCTAAGCCAGCAGCTACTGGCTCACCGAAGATCACATGCCCTGAATTGCTCTCATAA
>MU888448.1:0-10896 GCA_036418205.1 Ostertagia ostertagi
CCCTCCTACTCCTATCTGCACCATGATACCACTTCTGTTACTGACCCCCAAGAGTACGACCCCCCATGACCAGCCCAACAGGTACGACCCCCCTGTCGAGGATTTCCTCGACCGATATTCACCCTGTCATCGTTTACCTTTAGGCATGTTCCTCAAAACTAATGTAACAAACTTAGGAATGAGTCCCGCGTGCGCAGAATATGATGACATTAATCTTATGCCAAATGTGACCTGTGGGGACTCCGTGGGCCACATACGGCCCACGAGGTCCCCGTGGCATGCAGAGGGTCGCAAAAGCCGCACACAGTCGTCGGTGAAAGAGCAAAAAATTTTTTAGGATATTTCGCAAACGTTCAAATTCAGGTAATGATCAACGCTGATTCCCATTGACCTCATTTTTGACAACCTTTGAAAATTGTTTTATCAAGTACGGACTGATCACCAACTCTTTCTATACAAATGAGTTACTACAAATGGATAAAACAATACATGGATGATACCGATAAATAAAATAATTACCATTTACAGCTGTTAAACAAAAACCACAGTGAGGGTACGGGTTTTTAGGCAGAAATGAATGACTGATTATTTCAACATAACATTTGGATTGGAATGGAAAGACCAGCTCAAGATTTTTGGCAGATTCTTTATAATTCAACATCACATCGTTGAGCTACCCAATCTCTTACTATCAAATACAACTCCTTTTTCGCTTCTTCTGAAACCAGTCGGCGTGCCGGCTGCTTCAGTTCTTCGTATAACATTTCCAAGTTCACGTTGTCCACACCACGCTCCTTGATCATTCGTCGAGCCATTGCTTTTACCTGAAACAAAGGTTTGCACCTCAGGGCATGAGAATTATCGAGTCAAGCACCAGGGACTGACCCACTGAACATTTTATGAAAAATCATCCCAGTAACGCTGTGTAATTGCCTACTGCGAGTCATGAGCGTGTTTCTTCTGAATCCATCTAATTGTACGTTGATTATGCTAACCAAGTCTGTATTATACCATAATACCCTCAAGTGGACTACTAGCATGCTTGCCTGCACTTAATCTATAACCATCTACTAATGAGAACAAATGCAGTAACGAAGACGGAAAGAGTACAACGGAGGAGGATTTCTATTTCCTACCATCACTAAAATGAAGTGATAAACTAACAGGGCCGGTTACACTCCCTGTTCAGAAACCTGGTAAGACGCAAGAAACCTATTCGAAGTCTACGCCCACCTTGCCGTTGACCCTTGGTAATAGGCTAGAGAACTTTATCACAACACTTAAAAGTTTTGCGCACCTACAAGCAACGAGACCCAGCGGCCCTTACCTTCGACACTATGGTGCGGAAGTCATGTGGTAGCTCTAGTCAAGAACGAAAAGCCAGAAGTGTGAAGTGTCACTGAACAAAAAACTCCACTTGGAAAGTCGCTAGAAAGGGAGTTGAACGCTTTCGAAGTGGGCGTAAACGCAAATCTGCCGCAACGTCCACTTGCCAGAAGTGGAGATCGCGTGCTTCAATGCGGGCCCTTTGCGCACTCTGCCGCGTTTCAAAATAAATGCTTCTTCTTTTGGTTGATTTATTGTTTACTTCATTTAATTGTGGTTTTCCCTGGTTTGTACTGATGCATATGTCTCGGCTTGTCTTGGTGCATATGCGATTACAGTCTGGCACGAGCCAGCAGTGAATGCCGGTGGAGCAAGATAGTTGGGACAGCTCGTCCGACACGCCTCTTCCTTCAGGTCTGAAAGGGTGAATAGGGGGGTCCCTTTGAAGGCTTCATCGGCGGTTTTCTTTGCTTTTTTATTAGCCGTCAACTCGCCATCTAGAACTTCATTATCGACCGTTTTTCTTCCTCACGCGAATTCGATCTGGAATTGTTGCTTAAAGGGCGTCCAGTCCGTCCTTAATGAATACCAATAACCCGACCCACATCAATTCGATAAACAGCCAACAGAGAGGAAAGAATGGGGGGAAAGAAGAGAATGGAGACCGTGAGTCGCTGTATCTTCACTAATTATGGCCGATTTCGGCTTGAATCAGGCAGACAAAGTTATATTAAATTAAGAGTTGCAGTTAAAAATTACCATTGCAAGCTCTTAAAGGCAGAGTTGTCGTCATCAAGCAAGCTAGGAAGTACCCTATTGTTTGCCTGGGCCTGACTACTAGCTGCATTATTCTTCTGGATAAACACGTTATGTTGACCAGACCGAACCTATCCTCGACAGAGCAGTTGGTAACGCACTTACTCTGCAAGGGAGCATCAACAGTGTGTTCCGTCCGTTCGGCTCCGCGCAGTAATATTTGTACAATAACTCACCTCAGTAACCCAACCGTCCTTTCGTAATCGAGCAACCAGAACTTCTTTAGCTCTTTCCTTCTCACCGAGAGCTTGAGAACTCTAATTCAAGATCTTCTTTCGTTTTTATACCATTCCATTTCGTCTGAAAAAACTCATGCTTAGCTACCAATAAGAAAACAAACAAGCTCAACCCGCTTAAGCACACGCAGCTAAAGTTGAGGACTTTGAACTCTATACAAACTTTCACTCAATATGGAATAGTTTATTAAGGGCAACAATAAACATTACAAGAAATAATGCTTCGTGAAAACGACATCAATAAAACAACAACAAAAACAACAAGAGAACAATGTATCATACATCAACAACTCAATTTTCTAGGAAATCTAATGAGCTTTACGAAGTTTGCTTCTTGAACCGAACTTTGTTCTGTTTTTAGCTTTTGAACCACTCCTCTGAATTTTCGATTTCTTCAAAATTTTCTTAGGCTTTGTGACTGTTGGCGCAGAAGACTCCTCTTCATCATGTTCTCCTTCGCCATCCAGTCGAGGTTTTTTGGTGTTACACCGCTCATTCAAGCGAGCTTTTCTGAATAAAACAGTAAGTACGAATGCGGTAACGAGCTGAGAAGATTGGAAAATGGAAGTATCAGAAGATCGACAAATCAAATTTCAATCGTAGGGAAAATGTTCAATTTTTTATAGAAAGAAAATTCACAGCCAACCTCACCTCTTCTCCATTTTCATCCGTTGCCGTTCCAACACAACTTCTTCCTGCAGTTTCTTCAGTTTGAGCGCAGCCTCGTCAATGTCTTTTGAAGTTAATTCCTTTAATTGAAATCTTCAGAGGAACCTTACGGATCCACAAAGCTGTTGAATGTGATATGTGAAAGTATCACTTTATTGAGAATCCGAAAAAAAAGCTTCTCAAATTCAAATCCATGAACTGAACTCACAATTTCCGGTACCGGAGGCTCAAAATGGTAAGGATCACACCCCTTCGCTGCCTGGTCAAATCTAGAAAAACTAGCTACACTTCAAAGACATGATGTTTTGTGAGATTGGTTAACAACTTACCTTTTGACTAGGTCATACAGCTTTCTACGTCGTCTAGAAATAGTTTCCGGCTTCTTACCTATGTCGAATAACATTTTACCCAAGGCAGCGTAATCAAACTGAAATAGTCGGAAAAAAAGCTGAGGAGGAAGTGAAGAGACATAGAAACTATGATGCAATGTGCTACCTGAATCCCTGCAGACTCCTCGTCTACATCCCCATCAGTCTCCATTTTTGAAGCAATCTCTTCCGATTTCTGATGCAGTATCGTAGCAAATACTTCCTCAGATATTGAGTCAAAGAGATAATCGCTGGAAGGCATTGACATTCAAACACTGAGTACAACAACCAACGAGCCAAACGTTCAGAAAATCAAACATTCAGTCCACTCAATTCAAAGGTTTCGGAAATTCAGAACAAATTAAGAAAGAAATTCAGAACAAACTTCATACCTGATGCCACGGATGCCTAGAAGATCTGCGAAAGGTTTGAGGCAGGCCGTTATTTGTTTCTTAGTGATACCACCTTAACAACAAATATCAGGAAATTAGTGCTAATCTGTTTTTTCAAGAGTTTTCATGTAGAGTTACGAGAACTGATGACATCTCTCAAGAGTAACACTCGATAGAAGCGCTAATTTCGATGAAACTTCCAAATATTTACTGAAAAAGAAAACTAACAAATCGTAGCTTCCGAATAAACTACACACTAAAACTTTTACATTTTTAGTTGACATGCTGTGTGCGAAATTGAGCGAAAACTTCAGAACGAACTGCAATCGCTTTTTACAACTGGAAGCGATATCATTGAAAAGAAAATCACAAACGCCCACCTGCGTTGTCCATCTCGTCAAGAATAATGGCAGCGAAGTGGAACTTCAACCCATCGGGGAAAGATCTTATCTAAATATGTGACTTCAAGTACTTAATTAAAAGGGCAAGTGGAAAAGAAGAAGTGAAGTGCAGACCAGTTGAGATTGTAGTCCGACTAAAAGCTGCCCAATACGGTTCGCGAAAAGATTTCTTCCACTGGAGAGAGCTCAGGTGAGTAAACAACACTCGGAGAACTCGGCGCATCATCTAAAACCGAAGGAAGTTGCATAATAACCACCACTAGGTGGTGGACCTGAGGAGATCGAAAACTGCATGAAAAACCAGAATATAATAGTCGTAGTTGCCACGAATTATTGGCATTCAATCTTGCTCAACAATGAGCACTACCTCAGCTGAGCTGGATAGAATGAAAAATAAAAGAAGATGGCATTGGCGTGAAGAGACGGAGAACGAGTCAGACAATTTCATGACCTTTGCTTTCTCTCATACTTTGGTAATCTTGGGATGCATTTGGAGTAATTACGGCAAAGTTGACGAAAAAATGCAAGAACCAGCAGTAAGTTCTAATGATTGAGGAGAAATGGTATGGTATGGCACACGCTAGACAATTACCAAAAAAGGTCTAACATTTTCTTTCAAAGAACTTACCATCAGAAACTTGTCCATACGCCACCGATCTATGTGATTCCATTCCTTAGCCAAACTTCTGAATATAGATTCAACGAAAAGTACACGTTCTTCCTCTCTAGTGAACACAAGTTGGAGCTGACTAATCCTATCTGCCAGCTCTTCCTAAACGAACAAACAGTAAAAATGTTCTGATTCATGGAAAACGGTCCATCAAGTTCTTAAATTGCCAGAACAGGTAATTCGTCGACCAACTATCACGAAGTTAAAACAGGTGAAATCAAAAAAAAGCTTTTCATTTCGAAATTGGAGCGCAAATCAAGATTGGAAGTCTTTCCACTACAAGTATTCCGCATTTTTATAACTTTAAACACATTTGACTCGGTCTCATTGAACACTGGAAGTCCCCATAAGTTGACACTAGGAATTAGCGCCAACCTTCATTTGAATTATTTCTTTCACAGTGGGATCAATGAAAAGCCAAGCAATTTCCAAGCAAGCCTCTCGAAATGTTGAGCGGGAAACTCGTCTGGCGATCTATTTCACGTTCGAATCAGCGATTACGATAGATCTCAAAGGGGTTTAGAGGGGACGTGGGGGTCTCAATAGTACGCCAATGGCGAAAAAAGCAAAGAAATCCGTCAAAAATAAGCAAAATAGTACCCCTTTGATTGCCCTTTCATTTTCGACCATGGATGAGCGACGGTAAAGAATGACGTTGTTCGGACGTGTTACATAGTGTTTTGATTGATAAGGCATTACATGGGCAAGGTGGATGATACAGCCGATAAAAGGGAAACGATCTCCCAAAATGAAAAGCCAACAGCAGACAGCTCGCCCAAGTCATCATCTGAACAAGTGGGCGTAACGCTGCTGGAGGCGGAGTGCTGCGGAGGTCCTGCTCAGCAACCACAGCACCTTTCGCCGTGGAAGCGCCACACATCGCTTCCTTGGCAGCCAAGTAATTGCTCCGTGTGGCGCAGGTTCTCCCCGATGCGAAAATTCCTTATCGTAGTCGCTTTCTTTAATCCGAAATATTATTAAACAACCAGTACCTGCAGCAGCATTTTGTCTTGCATCCACAGCACATAATGGAGACCTTTACATAATCGAAGCATGTCCGCTTCATTGAAAGCTGAAAATATAACTGGTATATAAAAGCAATGAAACAAATTTGTTTGGACCTCAGAACCCACGTCGTACTGCTGATTGCTGCTTGATCCAATCTTGTAAGGTTCGGAAAGCTCGCTGTCGAGTGACCGGCTCACCACATGCTAATTTCTGAGCAAAAATCACCTCAACACTTGTCAAATCGGCTTCCATTACCTTGAAAACAAAAATATTACTATCGAAGGCACCTCGACAGCTAAGATAAGGCGTTAGATCAAACTAGGAGAGAAGCGGTTAAAAAACCAAAAATACAAACACGTCCAATCAATGCATAAGTGAGCTAAACAATAATACTATGTACGGGGGTTCATGAGGTTCATTTCGCGTGCTATTTAAAATTACGAGCACTTTTGTCGGTGAACTAATAACGTGTGGTGCAAATGCGTAGCATACCGGAGATTTCACGAGTGATGCTTCTTCACATTTCACTATTAATACTGAACACAGCCAAACCTCTGTGGGGCACTCTGATGAATGTCCAGCATGTTGAAGCGAAGCGGATCTTCTATCCATGTCGAATGGGTCGCCTTTGGCTGTAATATTGCCCAATCGGGCTTCATCGGGCTTTCTGCTGCCCATTAGATTTCCCTGTTTTTTTCTTGACTATACATTTTCAGAGCTCTTTTTCTCGCAAAATATTTTTTTGTAAAGACCAAAAAAGAAACTAAGAAGATGTCATTCACTCCAGCTCAGCTTCCTTACTCCTGGCTAGGTGCCTTAACCCCAACTTATTAAATGTTCGCTTCGTGTTGCGTTATATCTCACTTCCGCGAGGAAGGATTTCATGTTGTTTTCTGCTCTGTGAGCTGTTGTTGTGTTGCTTGTTCTTGCTTTTCCCTATACTAACACGTACTTCGGATTGTCCTACCACCGCTGGCATATTGGATGTCGTCCTCGTGGGCGACCAACGACTTCCAAACGCGGAGTACTACCCAATCTATCCCTCGCCGGCAAACGTGAAGACAGGGCCGCTGCGCCTCTTTCCCAAACAGAAGAAGTATGTTATTTTATTTATGCTTGACAAATGATTGATGCAGCAGAAAAGCATTCCTGTTTTGTGTGAAGGAGAGGGGAGGGGAGGGGGTTTCTAGGACAGAAAGCGACTTTTTCGCTGCGAGATTCTTAGCCTCCATTAATGAGGAGTGGACATGAGGTTCTTGCCGCAGGAAAGATTTTACGTGCTTTCTGTCCTAGCGATCCACACCCGGGGCCGTATTCAATCCTTCCCCCAGGGGGATACGTCCCCCTCCTCTGATTCAATCCTCCCCAATTGTCTCCCCCAAAACTGGGATCCATTCAACGATCCCAGTTTTGGGGGAGACAAAAAAGGTTGCATCATAGGACCGCCATACCTCTGTGTTTCTATCTTTCTATCCGTCCACCCTCCACTGTTGACGCGCTGCTCTAACTGTCTGGCAGATAGAAACACAGAGGTATGGAGGTCCTATGACGCAACCCTTTTTTGTCCCCCCAGAGGGAGGATTGAATCAGAGGAGGGGGATATATCCCCCTGGGGGAAGGATTGAATACCGCCCCAGGGAGGAGTATGGGGCGCTTCAAAAAATAGCTGAACAAATTCTCTATCGCATCGAAGACTTCAAATTCGGAGGCTACTTCATGGTTCGTGTTGGCTTATAGTAATGTTTCAATACATTTCAGAAATGAGCGTCATCCACACCGTGGAGGTAGAGGCCGTGGCCGAGGAAAAGATGGAGGCAAAGAACGTCCTGGTCTGATTGAATGTGCTGGTATTTTCTCTGAAGGTCTCAGCGGCGCTGATCCCGGTCGACGTGTGAAACCAGCAAAGGTTGAACTGGGTGATGGAGGTGCGTCGTTAGTAAGACATATTTCTCTTTCTAGTCCATGCTCCTATAAAGTCAATACATTTTACGCTGTGCTAAAGTTTAAGGATTAGGCACTATTTATCCTTCTGCCCCACTCTCGAAAACTGAGCCGGATTTTATCGAAATTTATCCATGACTGTTTGGCTAGAAACTTGCCTCCAGGGGTAATTTGACCCGTAGAACACGAATATCATATCGGTTTAGCGCGAAAACGCTTGGTACCTGCGCCACAGGTGCAGGCACCAAAAGATGCCAGAATAGAGAACATGAATATCACATTAGTTTATTGCTTAAGAGCCTGTAGCCTACGCTACAGGTGCGGCGCCAAAACTGATTTGATAGCGCCGGCGCCTGTGGCGCGGGCGCCAAGCGTTGTCGCGCTAAACCGGTGTGATATTCGTGTTCTACGGGTCGAAATACCCCTGAAGGCAAGTTTCTAGCCAAATCCTCAGTCATGGACGAATTTCGATCAAAATCCGGCTCAGTTCTTGAGGAGTGGGGCAGTAAAGGGTAAATAGTGCAGAAGATTTTATGCCACTCGTCCTGACAAGACCTCTTCAAGTGTCTATTCTTGTGAATTATTACAGTTTTAGTTGTTACTGGTCGTGTGAAAGAGGAAACAGTGCCTATGGATGAAGATCGAAAAGTTGGCAAGGTTCTCTCGGCTTATGCTGGCTACGACGAGCTCTGGGAAAGTGATGATGACGGAGACATGCAGGAGCTCAGCGAGCTTCTCAGGGATGGTGTACGTAATCCTCTCTCTTTTTGTTTCATTTGACATGAATTAGCATTTCCAGTACAAGCATGGTACCGTAATACCGTGCGATGTGCTTCCTCGAACTTCTGAAATTCTTGAAGAGGAAGAGGCTTCGAAAGCTGAAATCGACATCGATATCAAGGAAAACATAATGGAGTGAGTCGATTTTCTTTATAGATATCGCTATTGTTATTGTTGTATTTGAAAAAATTGTGTTTATACTCTTGCAACTTCGCTGAACTTCAGAGAAAGTGGTGCTGAAAACGAAATGGAAGAGGAAAGCCCCACATCAAAACATAGTCGAAAAGCCGCACGGATTTTGAAAAATGTTCTTACAACTGGTACTGTCATTCTTTTCTTCGGAGATAGTTATAATGTGAAACATTTTTCATTTGATTCCGCTTGGCGCATTGAGTTTCGTGTCATTTTGTTGTAGTTCTCTGAGCATCGTTTGTTAGTATGTATAGCATGGCGTGGCCTTACTTATATTCCGAAAGTGGCACGGCAAGACATTTATCGTTTCTTGAGCTACACACTCTTTTGGCCCCAGAAAATTGTTCAGTTTATGCCGTTGAAGAACTTCGTTGAGATTGTTGGGTTCTTGAGCCTCTGCCCATGGGCGTTGCCCTACTTTTGAAGCTTTCTTTTCTTTGCAGTGACGGTCATCTGACGGATGCTTACCTATTTTCGGTAACAAGGTCGATTTCAGAGAGGCGTGAAGACGAACTCTTCATGCTACAGTTGCCTGGAATTCTGAAGGTTCTCAGTCAAGAAAGGCCATCGGAAGACAAAGTCATTTTCAATAATAGCCGACCAAATGGTAACGCTAAGCTGGTGGGTTCGGTTGTCCTCTTCACTAACCCGAGTCTTCCAATTCTACATTTTCTTCGAACATTGACCATTACAGGATGGAATTGACGGGAGATCAGTGCAAGACCCAAGTGAGAACGTTACAGTGGAACAGTTGAGTCTACCAACTGGACGATCCATTGGTAAATTAGTGATTACAAAAGATGGTCGAGTACAGCTAAAGGCTGGTGGTCATATAATGGACGTAGCGCACACTGCATCGGAAGGTCAGCATCAGGTAGGACGATTCTTGGTATTTCGAGTACAAACCTTTTTGTTTACAAAACCAACTTTTTTTTAAATCAAGTCCTTCGTTTTGCTTTGAGACCTCAGATACGCTAGTGGCCGATGTCAAACTTTGCGATTGGAGCGATTCACTATCTCCAATCGCAAAGCGTGACATCGGCCAGCCTTGGCCACAAACAGCTTCGCAATTCCTCAAATTGAGCCTACCTAACATTTGAGATCAGAAAGTCGTACCTGAAGCCAGGAAATCCTGAATAGTGTTTCTTTAGGCATCTGCGCCCTCTTTTGTTGCCACGGGGATCAACAATGTTTTATTCGATGCGTTAGACATTCAGAACTCTACCCAGATAGCCCTGCATCTAACAAAATCTTCTTTCAAGAGCGTGGTGATGGTAGAAACTACTCCTCACTATGGTGAAGGTTATGCGATGCACAACGGGAACGGGCAATACGGGATTCTTATGGACGAGTTAGTGGGGATCATAATGCTATTTATCATTTGGGAAACGTTCGTCACCATTTCACGGCATCATTGGATTGGAATCAGTTGAGACCTGTCGGGATGGAGGTTTGTTTTCGTTTCTGAAGTTTCCATAGTATGAGTGTTTTGCAATAGTATTTCGTAGTCAGTCAGTGCGGTTCTTAACGGATCTTGCGATTCTTTTGTCAGAATATTTTAAGGGTTCCGTGAAGCCATTTGTGAATGAAGTACTGCGCGTAAACGATGTTTTCAGAACACGTCGACAACTTCAGCTGATGTGGTTGTATCACCGTCGAAAAAACAGAAACCGGCAGAATTAGACAGCATAAGGAAGGAGTTGAAGGAATTGCAACAGCAACGATCAAAGCAAATTGCTGCAGCTTTGAAGCGGTGGAAGGCGTAGAGCTTTGTTATTTTCTTGTATAGCTTTTCTTTCATTCTCAAGAATTGTGTTGCACATTCCAATCTATATCGAACCTGTTTGCCGGCGAATGGACTTCCCAGGGTGTTCCCAAGAGGCCCGTCGCGCGGCGAAGAAGAGACGCAGATGCGGCAAAGGACGAGTCGCAGCGCGTGCTGTGCGATATGAGACGTAGTATGGTACACTCTATTTAACCTGACGCCTAACCGCTACAGTATGCGCTGCGACTCGTCCTTTGCCGCGTCTGCGTCTCTTCCTTCGCCGCGCGATGGGCCTCTTGGGGACACCCGACTTCCCATGCTCCTAGGGGGCC
>MU888450.1:0-10155 GCA_036418205.1 Ostertagia ostertagi
CACCCGGGTATACTCACGGAATGGATGGAATGAGCAGGGCGAAAGACTGTCTGAGTTTATCATGTCGACCAACACCATCCATGGTAACTCACAGTTCCAAAAGCCCTCTCACCTTCGTTGGACTTGGGAGTCACCTGATGGACAGTTCCATAACGAGATAGACCACATCATCTTCAATCGAAGGTTTTGCCTGACCGACGTCGCTGTTGTTCCGAAGTTCTACACGGGATCGGACCATCGTCTCCTCCGCGCAAGATTCCACTTCTCGATGCGTGTTGAGAGAGCAGCAAAGTTCAGGAAGCGAAGCCCCAGGACAGTCATCAACTGGGACCACTTCGCTTCCCTCGTCAGCTTATGGGAGGATTCCGTCATCGAAAACATCGACGAGGAGTACTATCGGCTCGTTGAACATCTTCACGATTGTGGCAAGGAAGGCAGAGAGTTTGAAAGTCACCAAGGGACGTCTGTCTCCGGAAACTCTCGAACTGATACGCCAGCGTGGAGCCGCACGAGCTGCAGGCAATCACCGACTCACGTCCGAGCTTGCGAAGCTATGCAGAGAGGCGATAAAGGAAGATCTCAAGGAGCGAAGAGCAGCAGTATTAGCTGAAGCAGCAGAGGCTGGGAGGAGCATCCGCAATGCCCGCCGAAGCTTTGCCAGCTACAAGACCAAGATGACCTGCCTCCGACGTCCGGATGGAACAGTTACTGCATCCCGAAGGGCAATGGAGAAAGTCATCCACGACTTCTACTCGGATCTCTTCGATAGCCATGTCCATCTGCCCACTTATCAACTGCAACAGGATGGATACGTCGTCCCCTCAGTTCTCTCTTCCGAAGTCCGACACGCCATCAAGTCGGTGAAGAATCGTACAGCACCCGGTCTCGACAGGGTCAAACCGGAACATCTGAAGAATGCGCCGCCAGTTATCATCAAAACTCTGGCTCGACTCTTCACGCGCTACCTGTCGGAATGCAAGGTACCCACTCCGTGGAAAACCAGCAGGACCGTGTTGCTGTACAAGAAGGGAGACTTGGACGACATTGGCAACTATCGCCCAATCTGCCTGCTGTCTGTAATCTACAAGCTATTCACTCGAGTCATCCTTAACAGGATCGGCAGAATACTAGATGAAGGACAGCCATGCGAGCAAGCAGGGTTTCCGAAGAGGGTTCAGCACGATCGACCATATCCACACGGTTACAAGACTCATTGAAGTTTCACGAGAGTACAAGATGCCGCTTTGTCTCACGTTCATCGACTTGAAGAAGGCCTTCGACTCTGTGGAGACAGAAGCGGTCATCGAAGCCTTGGGCAACCAGGGCGTCCCTACTCAGTACATCAAGATTCTTCGTGAGCTCTACAGCAACTTTACGACCAGAATCTCACCATTCTACAAGGAGGTCATCATCGACGTCAAGAGAGGGGTTCGACAGGGCGACACCATCTCGCCCAAACTCTTCAGCGCCGCTCTCGAGAACGTCATGCGTCAACTGGAATGGGAAGACATGGGAGTGAAGGTCGACGGCCGGCAACTACACCACCTTCGTTTTGCTGACGACATCGTTCTTATAACGCCGAACATCGAGCAAGCGGAGCGAATGCTGGCTGATTTCGACTGCGCCTGTGGTAAGGTTGGTCTACAGCTGAACCTAACGAAGACGATGTTTATGAGAAACGGATTGGTTCCTGATGCCCCATTCACGCTCAACGGAACGAACATCACCGAATGCTCCAGCTACGTGTACCTAGGTCGGGAAATCAATATGATGAACGATCTAGCTCCAGAGCTGAGCAGGAGGAAACGAGCGGCTTGGGGAGCGTATAAGAACATCGAGGGAGTAGTGAAGAAGACGAAGAACATCCGGCTCCGTGCCCACCTCTTCGATTCCGCTGTCCTTCCTGCCCTAACCTACGCCTCAGAGACTTGGACTCTGCGCAGGCAGGACGAGCATGCGGTCAGCGTTATCCAACGCGCTGTCGAGAGGACGATGCTAGGAGTAACCCTATACACGCAAGTGCAGAGGGGAATCCGGAGTGCCGAACTACGCCAACGATCGAAGATCAGGGACGCTGCCGTTTTCGCCAAGGAATCGAAGATAAGGTGGGCCGGACACGTCATGCGATTTTGCGATGACCGTTGGACCAGAGCGGTTACCGACTGGATCCCTCGGGACGTCAAACGAACACCTGGACGACCGCCGGCCCGATGGTCAGACTTCTTCACGAAAGCTCTGAACGAAAGGAATGAAGGACATCGTGTCCCTCGAGCGAGGAGGGTCCACTGGACAACTCTTGCACGCGACAGGGACGAATGGAGACGTTGCTGGCGCCCGCTCGAGCAATTCGATGATCAACGGGACGACAGGTGATACAGGTGATACAGGGAAGATGGCGGAACAGGAAGGTTGTATGAGAGCCGGAATATCGAACGCTGGTAGAAAAATTAGCGAGGATTCGATAGGACAATTCTGCTAAAACAGACCTGTGAGAAGCTCCTATTGAATTACGCGTTTTGGACTTTGCAAGTCATAGGTGGTAGGTTGAAAAGTCCATTGAATTCGATAGAGGGGTGCCGCAAAAAATGGAATCGAATGGATTTTTCTCAACAATCTGTAGGCTGTGCAGTTCGATCACGATTGTGGTCAACAAAACTTGACAATGGTGAAACCGCAGCATGATAGGGCTGCGCAGCCTGCTACGCGGTATGTACCGGGCGCAGCTCTTCGAGCACAACCGGTACTATTATAGCGGTACAGCATTCTCAGCGTAGGGTCAAAATAGTCTGGAAACTTAACGCATACGCCCAACAAGGGCCGTAATAAATAGTTCGACTGTTCTTCGCCATAACTCAGTCGCCAACTGCAAAACCGACCCTGCACGAATTGAACTAGCTGAGCTAAAGCTATGCCTCGAACTAATAACTCACTAGACCTCTGACGTAGTCCTTGCCATTTTTCTGTTCGTCCGAATAGTCCTTGTAACAAGAAACCCTATCTAGAAATTTTAAGCGGTGTTAGTAAGCCCGTTGTCGATTTTATCGCCTCTAGGACTCCAGAACTCTCAGCGAGCAGATTGACCAAACTCATTCAATCTTGGCAAGATTTTAGATTGCAATGCTTTCTAGAGCGAACGAAAACATTGCGTTTGAGCCGATATCTGCCACATTTGGGTTCCAGTGTGAGAAACGGCAAGAACTTTCCTTACAATATATTATGATGCTCATCAGAGAAGAAAGCAGATGTGCCACATGGTGCGACCTGGTAAAGGAGGAATCAGCAGAATTCCGAGTATACTGTCCAATACTCTATACTTCCAATATACTGTACAATACTCTATACTTCCAATATACTGTCCAATACTCTATACTTCCAAATTGAAAAGAGAACGGTAATGAGAACAATATCATAGGAGCTCCCCTGGAGCGATCGACTTTGGGGCGGTGCGATTTCTGAAGGCAGTAATAACAATGACTGGAGAGCGGCGCAATTCGGAGGACGTCAGTGAATGTTAGGGTAGAAAGATGTAAGAGACGGTCCCAACTACACCCCGGTCCGCTAAAGGGCTTCGTCAAGTATAACGTTCAATGACCTCATGAAAACCTCACATCCCCCCAGCCATCGAGATCTTTGCATCCAGGTATGGAGCCCACATATGAATGCACCGCTGCTCGCAAAAATGCCGACCCTGCTTTCTTTGCCCTCTGGCTAGCAATCTCATAGTTGTCTACACTTTTTTTAACCCCCTTCATAATACTCACTGCCCTCAGCTATGCGGGACACGTGAGTTTGAGTTTATTACGTTCGCGAAAGGCACACGTCAGAAACAATACAACACGACCAAGCAACTGCATCGAACGCGGAACATCTATAAGAATATGTAAAGGAACCACCAAAATGTTGCCCACTATTTACTGCATTTGATAACCAGCCTCGTAAACGCTAGATTTCTTCACAGCTCAGCAGGGTATTGAATGCGTTTGAAGTAAATTAATGATCAGCTAGATGGTATGTCCTTGGGTAGCCACAAGTACTAACTACCCTCTGAAAGTGAAGTTCCCAGCATACAAGGTTACTCTGGGGCGCGCGAGAAAAGCCTTCTTGAGTTATGCTCTCGTTCTGAAGAGTGGCATTTCGAAAATGTTTGGAAGGAAACTACTCAATGGGTCATTTTCTTAACTGGTCAGAGATTTAAATTTTGCGCTCAGATTACAGTAATGTCAGCCCCAGGTATCTATTCCGAATGCATTTGGGATTTTAAAGTACAAGAAACCTCCAATACGAATACTTGATTTTCGAGTAAAATTGTTCGTGTTTCTCAAGTGCGTGGAGTGGATTTTTTGGAAGGGTTGAAAACCGTGGAGCTGTACATGTTCCACTCAGAAAGCTCGAAAGTATGTAATGATTTCTCACCCAGAAGAATGTTGCGATAGTGCTCTGTCAAAGAGTCCTTGTGCTTCTGAGACATTTCCAATGGTTGTAACCTGCTCGCACTACGATCGTACATGTTGTGCAGTAGAAAATTTCTGTAAAAGCTTTTGTATAATAGATGATTTATCGAGCCTCTAACCTACAAACTTTTCGAATTGGTTTAGAAATTGAATTTAAAGTGTGGCTGGAGCTTGAAAAAGTTCATCATCCTTGCGCAGGCCACTAGATGTGAAGCCACTCGCAGAGTGCCCCCCCCCCACTCGGCACCCCTGTGATCAAAAATCAAGCAGTCATTACAAACAAGCATTACCGTGGCTCGTAAAAGGCGAAGGCGAAGAAAAGAAAAATCTCATAGCTTTCATAATTAGGCAATACGACTTCGTAAAAATTACTTTCTTGCAGGTAGTTATTAGCGCACTAATGTTCACTCATCAAACTTTATTTGTACCCTCGTAGGGTGACGTGGGGAGAGGAGAGAGTACTTATTCAGTGCATCTTCCTCTCTAAAACAACATCACATATAGATTTTGAATCTAACATATATTTCAAATGCGTTTCGGAGTCACATGCTAACCCAAAAAATGGCGCAACGTGTGGCTCATGCCGCGCGCGCAAAAGAAATATGGAATTTTCCCAAAGTCACTGGTCAGAGTAGAATGCCAGAGCCGATTCTCTTTTTGGGTGGAAAGAGGGGTCCCTAATCACACAAGTCGCGACACCGTCTCCGCTCAGAAGTTCGCAGCAAAGGAGCCAAGGCAGTGCCTTACCCCCGCCGGCGCTGCCACCCTTGTTTGCGTCCTCTCGCCTACTATGTTCTCTCGCCTTGTCGCTCTTTCTCGTTCTCGCTCTACTGTGTCTCTTTATAATACTACAAGAGAAATTTCAATGTTTTCTATGACACGTTCTGCTTTTCTTCCCACTAAGGTTGCTCATCGCATTTCCGCTGATTTGATATGAAAACATACCGATTCGGTCTGTGTGTTTTAAACGCTGCCAACGAAGCTTCCTGACCACTAGCGACATTTTGGTGAGTGTTGGCTGGGTAAGTGCAATTTTGATGAAAGTTACTCCGTCAACCGCTGTGCTAAGACCCCTCTTTGATTGCGCTTTATATTAAATGACAAAGCCATGAATATTACGGAGCTATCCACGAAGATAGAATGGCGTTCTCGCAGTTTCAAAGCGCGGAACAAGTGCGTCAGGACCCACTCATGGTCACCTCTTGAGCGTGGCTCCCTTTGCTAACTATGCAACAGTATGCACATTTGGATGCCTCTGAAGATTCGTCAACTATGTACATATGTCTCTCGCCTACAAATCTATTCAATGGCCTTCACGTTCTGTGTCTTCTGTACTGTCTGTAGCTGTCTCTCTCAAATCGAAGGAGCCAAGAGAAGAATGTCTTTGCTTTTACTTGGTTTCGGCAAACATCTGCTTTTTTCTCCGTCACCTCGCACTTCAACTCAAATTTGTAAGCCAAGCTACCTCATGGCCGAGGAATGTAATCTCAATGACAGAGTTCACGATGAAAAGGAACCCTTTAAAATGAAGGAGTGCAGGGCGAAGAGAACACCATGAGAAATGGTGCAGTATCCGAGAAATGGGAACCATTATTTGCCCGCAGACTTCAGCATTGATGCAACTCTCAGCAGTGCTGCCCTCTTTGCTGAGGCTCTCTCTGCCAGACGGCTAGAGTCAGACGGCGAGAGGGTGAGCGAGCAGCTGCGTGGTTTTGGTAGGCAGCCGGGGTTACAATTTTCGCAGCGAAAAGCGCACTGTCTCGCACCGCTAGTGTGTCCGCCTGCCTTCCGAATAGGTATACGCACCCTTCTTCGACCTCCTACCTTATCGTTGAATCCTCCTTCGATTAAGCGGAATTCTCTGTCATGATTAATCACAATAAATACGATTTCACAGGAGCATTCTACGATAACATTTATGTGTATTCAACTCTGGTTAGTCACTAATTACCTGAAAATGCTCCCTTTTTCTCGGGTGAATTTAGAATTATCGTTGGAGCTTTCGCGTTTGGTGGCAACATTCATCGCTTCAGTTTGCCCTTTGTCCTGGAACATGATATGACTAGTTCAATCAAACAAATACGAACTTAAATACGATTTCAACGCCAACGCAGAAGGTTGCTGTATTAATATGAGACACGAGAAAGCGATGTTTTCTGAAAAATCTAATAATTTTTGACTCACTCAATCTGGAATTAACGTTGAAGCTACAATCCGTGGTCATATTTGACACATCTTCTATTACCACTTTTTCAGATCTACCTAAGGTACGAGTTTTTGGACAGCCCACAGATGGCTCTATCATTATTGGGCTACAACGATAACATGGAATTATCAATGAAATGTAATGAAGATAGTTAGTAAATAACACAAGCGGTTGACATGTCCAGATTTGACATCAACGGGATAGAAGAGGGTGGCGTCTTTCGGGTTTGTGACAACTTCGCTTGCTTTTCTCTCTAAGATTCAGTTGGTAGCTTTGGTAGCAACCTCTATACTGTAAAGCCCTGCTCTTTGGAAGTCCTGTAGAGTTTGTGCGCTCTGTTAGTCGTTGCTAAAAATGACGAGAGCTATATGGAGAATAGCAGATGTCACTTTGAAACAGCGATTTTTCGTGATCCTACATTTTAACAGCGGTGATCAGGAAAGTGTGTTCCAAATTCTAAGCATTAAGATGATGCGAGATGGGTTGGCACTGGTATAAAAAGAAAGAGGATCTGTCGGAAACCCTCAATTTCAAGGGTTAGCCAGTTATAGGTTTGGCTGTGCTAAGGCGATAAGAAGCTGAAAATGGAGAGAGGAGGTGAGAGATTATAATGAATGAGAGAGCGCACCGGCATGCTGCCGACGAGAAAAATTTGGAACGATTGAGGCGGACTTGGCAGGCTCTTACTTATGCAGTTTAGTGAGGACGGGACATCTGGGACGTTTTTGAGCAGCTCTGTCCTACCCACCAAAAATTCTTCCACCTGAACTCATCCTAGGTTGCGTGTTCAGTCCACAACTGTGCAGCAAAGTTATCGCGAATTCGGACCTAATGCAACTCTGACCTCACAAACTGCTTTCGCTCCTTGCTAATTGGAAAAAGGAAATCGCGCTTTTTTCAGGCCTCAAATCAACAGCCCCAGAAGTCGTGTCGAAGAATCTATTGAGCGAGCGGGATAGAGTAGCCCAAGAGTATCACGGATATGCGCACAAGTGGCGTTATGGCCTAAGCGAACCTATATCGGCTATTCTTAGCGTATGGACGAGTTACGTCGCGCACACCCTATGACACGCCATGTGGATCAAATACGCGCGGATTGGTTGAGCCATGGAGCAGGCAAGTTTGTACTGTTCGTCTAGCCCCACCTTTCTTTGAGAGAGTCTTTGTTTGAGATATCATCGTGGTTTTCTCTGCTTTTTTCATTCTTAATCAACTGGGCTTAATCACCATTATCGACCGCTGTGACCTCACAAATTTGACATGGGGATGTTTCTTCGAATAGTTAGAACTCAATACATATTCAAGGCTTGGGAAAAGGGACGAAATGCTTCGGAGCAAAACTGACATTACAGTTAGATAGTCAACTTTGCGCCTCATAAGCGATGAAGCGGGAGCATTACATGACCAATTACAACCGCAAAACTATTGGCAATATGAAGAAAGCAGACTATCATAAGTCTAATTTGTGTCTGCACTGTGAAATGCTTCTTCTGATGATATGGTTGACCACCGTGGAGGAACACCTGTAGTACAAGTGTCCCGAGAGCATTTATTTGTCTGTATGATGTCTATCATTCTCATTATGACTCTATTAACAACATCACTTAATGAACTTCTTTTGACACTGAATGATTTTCGGTAATTAATGGTTGCTAAATTAGTTGGAATTTGAGCATGATCACATAGACTACATCTACTAAGCAAATTATATTCACAAAGATGAAAAAGTTTGCTAATCAGGTTACGGTACATTGCTTCCCTATCAGAGAATTATCTGCCGTACAACTATGTGAAATCTTGTAAGAGTTGAAAAGGGGCAGAGAGGTGCTTGGCTTTGCGATCAGAAGCCACCATAAAACACATCTATGGATTAGAACGGTTCAATTCTAGCAATCAGGGCGAAAAAAAGTTTTCTCTTGATGGACTCTTTTGGGCTCTTTGTTTTCAGAACAACGCGCATTCTCCTCCTGCGAGCATTGATCGCACTTGAAAATTACCGCGAGGAAAAATTAAATCAAATTAAATAGAACGCAGTTATTTATAAGATTTTATCGTTAAAGAAACTACTTATTGCCTATGAGCCTCATTCCTTAGTCCGTCCACTTCGATGTGGTGGGATTGATGTAATTCACTCTATTGTCCTTCCAATATGAACTAACAGACGATATGGAGCGATAGCTTGAAAGGGCACCCCTTCGTATAAGTTTAGCCTTAGGTTAGAGGTGGTACTAATGCTTTTTTTGGCGCAGGCAAGTGAGGGAATATCCGGCCGACCTGCATTCATGAGTGACTTCAGAAGAAGAGCGCTTGATCCCGTGTGGCCACCGCCTTTCCTTCCAGACACGGTGAGATTCTTTCTCCCATACCCGCCGTTGGAAACTTCAACGCCCACCTGGACCGAGGAGAACTTGGGGAAATTTTGTGAGACCACAATTCCAGGACGACGTAATTAAAGAGAACCCCTAGCTCAGTTCAATGCACGGTGTCGAATATTGGTAGCAATTCATAGCTTCTTAGGACACGGTTTGATGTGCTATTTGATCGAGAATCAGACGAGAAGTGCGAAGCGGAACGCTAGCGAAGAATTATAAAGCGGCATAGAAAACACTGAAACTTGCTGTGTGGGGTCGGCCGTAGTACGAATGTGAAACACAGTGCTAAGAGGAGAGGGACGACGTGAGAAAACACATCGTACTCGAATGGGCGCAGGCAGAACCTGTGCTACAAGATAAGGAAATAAAGTGAAAGCATTACTTTCATTGTCGCACACTTTCAGATCGCAAAAGTACCAGTACTTCTGTGAACTGGAGTCCAGTTACATTGCTCTAGGATAGGATTCCGTTATGATCGATCCTCTGCCTATTGGCTTACCGAATTGCCTACGATTTTTTACACAACGTTGCATTCATTGGAGTTTGGATCAGCGTCTGGACCGAGAAAACATCGCGTTAAACTTCGAAGAGGACCGAAGACTACTAGCTGCATAACACTCAGGACGAGGTCAGTAAGACTATATGATGAAATGCCTGTGAGCGCTTGTTCCCACCGTAGTTTTCTGCAGGGCATGTATATGTACATACCAATGAAAACGTGATTTCTACCAGTTGACCCGTTGTGAAAAAGGCTTCAAAACACGTTCAGAGAAATGCTCGATTACGGTGAGTGTACCGTGCGTATCTTGGCCATGGAAGGAAATGGGAATTCTTTAGACCTTGCAGCTGGGATTGCGTTAAGGAAAGCCACCCCACTTACGCATTGATTCAAAAACCATCATCGGGAGTATGCGGCACGCAGAACACGAGAAGCAACTGAGAGATCGACGTGCATCAAAAGAACATTTGGTCAGCATTCCCCTAACAAGGAAGGTCTTTCAGGGTGTGCCAAGCTTTTTCAAAACGGTCTTTTGCATGATATAGGGGCACATGCGGGAACCACAGAACCATGGTTAATTTTTCCTGAACGGCCCTCTGAATACCAGAAAAGGGGTCCCTAGTCACA
>MU888456.1:0-16892 GCA_036418205.1 Ostertagia ostertagi
TCGATGACTTATGGTTAGTAGCTTAGCAAAATGTGCTAGACATAGGTATTAATTGCAGTTGCTTTTCAATTCTGCTTACTGACGTGGGTGCAAGGCGGTTGACGCTTTTCTTCCAATTTTTCGTTTATGGTCGGGTTCGACCTCTCTCCAAGAACATTTTTCATTGCTTGGACCGGCCATTAAGCTGGTCGCAAGCTCACTTTCTGGACTTTCAGCGCGGATCGTGTGACCAGAAGGGGCAGCGGTCAGGGACAGAAGTGGTCTTTTTGGTCATACGAAGCAAAACGGCTTTGCGAGGCTTCTCTGCACCAAAAAGGGGTTGACGCTCATGCAGAGATTTCCGTGAAAGTTCATTTTGCTAATTCTTTCTCTAGCCAGGCTTCAGCTCGAGAATAATTGAGGGGAAAGGGAGGAAGGGGGCACGTGGAGCAGAGATTCAGAACCACGGCAAACGTCATGCTCCCGTAATCCTCCTTTTAGTGCAAGCAAAATTGTTGATCAACACCCGAGCATCCTCCACCTCCAAAAAATTGGAGTACTGCTAACAAGGGAGGTCTTTCAGGGCAAGGTGCGCTTTTTGGAAACGGTTTTGTGCATATTGTAGGGACGCATGTAGGGAACACAAAACCATGTTTCATTTTCGCTGAACGGTTTTAGCAGTACCAAAAAAGAAGCATAAGGTACTGTTATGGTTCGATCCCCGTGGCGACTAAATTTTGCATTTGGGTTGGCGCCTACGGTTGGTGCCAAATCGCGCTAAATCAGATGTCAATTCATCGTCAGGACCATTTTGAAGCCAACAAGTGGCCGCCAACCTTGATTGCAAAATTTAGTCGCCGCGGGGATCGAACCATCAAGGGTATCATTCACCACTTTTTTGGTACTACTAAAACCGTTCAGCGAAAACGAAACATGGTTTTGTGGTCCATACATGCGTCCCTACAATATGCAAGAAACCGTTTCCAAAAAGCGCGGCTTGCCCTGAAAGACCTAAGGGCAGAACTAGTGTGGTGGATGCCCCTCCTCCCCCCACCCTTCCCCCACCGACGTCTGGAGCCATTTTACAATGATCCGACCTTTCGCTTTATATTCTCTTGAACTTCTCAAACCTCCGTTGCTCGACCTCTGATTATTCTGAAGCGCAGCCCAAGCTATACATATCTATTATAATTTTTCGATTCAAGTTTTTAACTACGAAGGATCACGTTTTAAGACATCTCAAACATTTTGACACACAAGTCCTTCGTTACCTTTGTTTCCCTTTCAAGCGAAATTGCTGTGGGGCTTCGACGAATCGAACGTGCACGACTGCAACATGTTTTGGCTGCAAAACATAACATTCTTCCTGTCGATGTCGTGACAGATGACTGTCGTCTTTTGCGCAGCTGCCATCTTTTTGAAAAGATTATATTTTGTCTTTATATAATCTCTCTGTTCCGTTTTATTGTAGAGTAGCTGCTCAGAGGGCTTCTAGCCAATTTGTAAACCAGCATTATATGTAAGATCAAGGTGATGTCTTTTTCTCTTTTGCGCTTGCGCTACATTTTCCACAAATTCCCATTTCTTTACAGATTTTTGCAGCTTCAAGGTATTATAGGCCCATAGAGATTGTATGCTACCCTTCTTATAGCGGAATGGGGAAAAACTTCACTCCTTCATAAAATTATCCTCTTACATTACTCCATAATATTCTGCCTTGCATGTCCTACAAATACACTCTTTCTTGGGGGTGGTTCCTCAGGGGGAAGAACCTAAGAGAATTTCTTTACGTCACCCGAGGGAAAGGATAGCATAGCCTCCCAGTGCCCTATAGAAAGCCAAGGCATATCCTTGCGATCGCGTTATCGCAAGCTCCGCAACACGTTGCGAACTTCATAGAGCCACTCTTTTTGTCATAACTTCGCAGTGTCCTACGCATCAGCAAAAAAAAGGTTGTGGGATAGGCTCCAATATAAACCCTCCGGCTATAATAATTGAATGAGAAACTCCAGTGAGATGAATCAGTTGATGAAACGATAGATGAGCGAACAAGAATGGTGTCGAAAAGTGACCCAAGGGAGCAGTCATAGTTTGCGACTCCGCTTGCAGTCCGAAAGTGAACTGAATACGTATTGATCTTACGGCCACCATGATCGATGCGTATTACTAAAAACTAATTACGCTGTTTCTTGGGGCGGTTCTTCAGGGGAAAAAATCTTAGAGAATTTCTTTGCCTTACCCGAGGGGAAGGATAGGATAGCCTCCTAGTGCCCCATAGAAAGAAGGCATATTCTTGCGATCGCGCTATCGCAAGCACCGCACCCTAACGCAGTCATACCTTGCGACTGAAGCGGCCGCAAACAGCGTATGATGCTTGATCGTGATATTGCTGAGCCGCTGCCTTTCTGCTCGACATTCCAACTGCAAGCGAAGGGCAAGGTAGTCGCCTAGTACAACCGCGGCCTACCCTCTCCAAGGTAACTAGCATCTATTTTAGTAATGAAAGCATAAGGTGCTCGCGAGTATGTCGGCCACTATGTCACCCTTTACAGTTGACGATCCTATCATAGCGTCGGTTGTCATCGTTAGGGTTATTATTGCCGTTTGCCAGTTTTCGCAATTGGTCCTATGCAGTTTGTCCTTGCGAAGTTGAGATGAGACATTTCTAACAGTCACGAATGGCTTTTGAATGTAATCATCCCTCGTGATCTTTGTGTTTATGGACGGAGATATAGGATGTTTTCGACGAAGCAGGCAAACGGAAATATTGGTGATCGAGTTGCCGACTGCGTCCCTCGCATAATCCATTATTGACTTGGTAGATATGTAGTTACCATTACCCAAGTCCTGAACTGTGAAGGCTTTTATAGGTTAGAGTCTCTTCACCTCATTCTGAAACGCCTAATGTGCTTGTTTCTGAAACATGTGCCGTTCTGAAGTCCACATATGGCGATTTCAAAGTCAACATACGCCTGAATTCGCACACGAAGTGTTTCGTCTCGAACAAAGAGAAGCCAGCATTCCGCATGATTACAGGAAATTTATTGTGTTCTTTCTGACGAATTCCGCGCAATACATTGATTTTTATGCGACGGTCATCATAAGCATGTGGGAGCCGTACTATGGTGTGCCGCGAAAATGCTGGGTAAGTATCATTAAAGCGTTCGCCCATAATCTCACTCAGTCTGTTGAATTCTTTCATTTAGCGTGGTGGTTTCCCACGTGGATACCCTGATAACCTGGGAAATTGGCCTGCACCAGCGTTTTACTATGAAGACTGGCCATGGTATCCTGAACCGATGTTCCAAGACAGGTTTCATCTAGAGCAGTCCAATCAGTTCTTTGGCAAATATGTTCGTGATGCTCATATGCCGTCGCACAACCGGCGCTGGTTACCCTACGACAAGCGTCGACGATTTGCTAAACGAGCACCGAGAAGACCCACCGGCCATTCAAGCAGGCCAGTGGTCTATTGCAAATTTCAGTACTTATCCAACGATCCGTAATAGTCTCCTTTCATTATATTCCTTTTCTTCTTTTTAGACCCGTCACTCTATACCGTATGCCCAATGACGAAGACGATCTACCGTGGCACAATAAACAAAGCTTGGAGCAGTGTACAAATTCTTTATTTTTTAATTTTATATCACTCAACCCTTAATTAAGCTGTTCAACCGTCTGCGTGATAGCTCTGTTGAATGAGAGAGAAAAGGTTGAGGCTTGAGGGAGAGGGAGAGAGCTCAGTTTCGGAGTCATCTCTTTGAAATACCAGCTTCGACTCTTGGCTAATGTCCCGCTAAAGGGAATCACTCGTACGTCAGTCGCTACGCATTTATTGCAAGACTGTGGTTTTGAACTTGTCAATACGAACTTTGTCTTAAAGACCTGTGAGTTAGGTGGAGCTGCTCAACCCCGATAAAAACAGAGTTATGAAGGTACTTGAATGTGCATTCCTGCCAAGCAATGATTGTGGTGCCAGCTTATGTTCAAAACTTTGTGAATTTATTTTATTTATTCATTATTGGTCAATCTTATTTATGAGTTGTGACAAATGTACCCGCGAGGTGATCAGAAAGACGAGTCAATTCAGTCTTCCCTTTAGTCGAGTAAATATAGGGCCTGTTTTGTAAGTGTTATTAGGTTGTCGAAAAAGTCTTTGGCCATTTGCCGATTTTTTTAAATTTCGTTTTTCTTCTTTAATACTGTCAGCAATTGACAAATATATGCCCCACCACAATCGTCAACATATTGCCTTTTAGCAGGTAACTTGTGGATGCCGTTTGTATGTGAATCCTGAGCTTCAAAGCAAAACACTCGAAGAAACTCTTATCAAGCTCCCTTTAATTCTCGACAGCAGAGCAGGCAGATGGTAGTCCATTGGTGCTTGGTCTGCTGAACGCAACATTCGAGACAGAACATCCCATAAGGGGTTTGTACACTTTTGCTGGACCGTTTCGAAGCTCTTTGACGAGCGTCCTGGATGAAGTGAACTTTGCAGTGTTTCCCGAGTTTAAAGCCGAAGAAGCCATCCATTTGTTCACATTATCGTTTTACCATAGTAGTGCAGGTGGCTGGTGGGAGCTGTCAGTAAACGAATCGCTTGGTCCCGCCGACTCTTAAAGTTGTATCCCAGGTTGCAGTGCTGGAATAAGTGCTGGAATCCTGGGTCCACGCGTCTGAGCCGGTTTCCGGGTGCAGTTTACGTGAGGAACTCTGTTTCCCATCTACAAAGTAGTCGGGTCAAGCAAGAGAGAGACGGTAATCAGAGATGGTTATCTGTGCAAAATCTGGAGTATCTGTAAGGCGGTTGCTCACCTTATCACAATTCTCCTTTCGCCATCAATTCTTCTTTCGAGGAGATATTGAAGAATGGCTATTTGTTTCGATAACTTGGTAAAAGCTGTGCATTGCTCCGGAGAATGCTTCAGAAGATACTCGTCATTCAGTGTAACAGGCCAACCTGAGTGCCCTTTTATCGAGTTTCTGGGCTTCGCCACAAATGTTGTCCATATTGTAGAAGGCACTGTTGGATCCTCGCATGACGCAATACATGGGCTATGTTTGCCGCATCTCTTTCACTGACCCATTTTTTCGGTTTCAAAATCAGGAGCGGTCAAACATGCCTTCAGGTAGATGACTGACCCACCCATAATCGCTACGAAATGCCAGAAATGTTCTAAGAGCATTTACGGTTTTTATACGTTTTACAATGAATTTTCAAAAATCATCTCTGAAGATTTTACAGTATAGGAATAGAAATGGCCGAAGACTTTCTCGACAACTTAATGTATAAATATTATATGAACATATTAACCTGACTTCTTTCAGGTGATATAGTTCTTCCTATAGTGAAGGTACTCCTTAAAACGTTGACGACAGGCTGACGCGCAAGCGCGTCAGACATTTGGCGCCGCATTGGACATTCTGACGCGCATGCGCGTCAGCATCTTAGGTACCTACTTCTTATGCACCTGCCGACTTTTTCCGAAATTTTTTATTACTATTATTTAGATAGTACATCATCATGCCTGTAAACGGTGTGGCCATAACAGTGAATCCTTCAGTTGAGCGAAGGGTTTCTGAGTCTGCGCTCAACTGAAGCCATATACTAATTTCGTTTCGTTCGTGTCTTCGACTATCTATTTTGGGATTAACCAAGCATAAAAACAAAATATAAATGCAAACAACGAATGTGATACATAATGTCAAGGAACTACGATTCTATGAATGAGATGACCTTGTGTTTTTCATTTGAGCAGTCTATACAAAGAATTTTCTACATCTTCCGCGCGTTTTACCCTTTTCGGATTGTTAAGCCGCAAAGCGATCCTTGCTCTATAGAGATAGTTGCATAACGTTCTAAACACTTTCTTCTATTAATTCCTTCAAACCTTTACCTTCTTCTTCTGACATACGTCACGTGGGAAGCAACTGACTTAGGAAGTATTCATGCTCAACGTTCAGCAGTGATTCGACCACTTTCTTGGAGTCATTTATCCGAAGAGATAGTGTGAACATGCACATTCCAGCTTTCTACGCATGTCATTCGAAATCGCCCGACCCTCCTCTCTCCCATCTCCCTAACTGGCTATACTCCCCCTCATGGATTCCTTATTCTGCATCTAGTATTTCGCTGAGAGGGTAGAGACAAGCAGTGCGCGTCTCTACCGGAAGCCCCTCCTCCCAATTAGCGTTGTACCCTTGTTTTGCCACTTTTCAGTTTTGAGTTCCGAAAAACGCACCTCGTGGGACAAGCTGACGCGCTTGCGCGTCAGGCAAATCGCGCCCGCCAAACTGCCCATGTCCCATGCGGCGGAAAAAGCCAAAACCTGCGCTGTCGTCAACGTGTTAAAGCAGGAGTATCACCCTGGTGGCTTATGATGGCGAAATGCGAAGTGGGGTGTTGCTAGTAGTCAAACATCCGAATTTTCATCGGTGCAATATTTTTTGAGCGGAAAGTGTTTTCGCTCAATAACATCGCTTTTAAATCGTTCGCGCTCGGCAAGCGGGTGCTTTGCTCTTGCATTTGCCTTGCTTCATAGTCAACAACAAAGATTTTCCTGAGAAATTCTGGTCAAGCTTTACTCGTATTCGTATATCTTAGCATTGGTCTATTTCTTTAGTAGCGGATCTTTGCATTGTGAGTTGTGGTGAAATGAGGTTACAACATATAAATTCAAAGTTTTTGAGATGCGATCATATGAATAACGGGGTCAAGTGGCCAACAAATAGTTAAGATGACCGTGGTATGTCCTCCACTTCGTTGACAATTCTCAGGTTGCGGATAAAGTATCAACTCGAGGAGGAGATAATTTACTTCTCTCGAAGGCCTTCCATCCAAAAGTTCACTTTTTGACGGTAACAGCGAGTAATAGCGACCTTCATCGGAACGTCGCCAATAAGTCTCAAGCTTTGATTGAATCACACCTCAGTTCGTTATTCCTTGTAATTGTCTTTATTATTGGCTGTCCGTGGAATTTTAGTTGATGGTAAGTTTCTAATGATTCTTGTTTCTTTTTGCTTAGTAACTTTTTAAGCCCATTTGGACGGAACATTAGGCACTGTTAACCTGTTAACCTGTTTCCCGGAGACTTCTCGGTTGCCCCATTTCTTTGTTCGATGGCCGTGTTATTGCTTAATCTTGCATTCGCTTCCTATTTACCAGTGCTCAGGTCGAATGATTCTATCCTTCAACTTTCTTCTGCACTAATTTTAGGCAGGTCTGATCAGGACCAAGCCGTTTCTGAGTCCACTGTTTGTGGCAGTGATTTCTGTATGATGCAAGTTTCAGTGCTGGAGGTTATTATTATGGGTTATTTGACTGACTTATCGATTATGTTTGTATTTCGGTCTTTTGCAGAAAGCCGAGGAACTATCGCCTGAGGTCAGCAATGGTCATGCAGTCGATGGCCGATGTGCATGTGTGTAAACAGTCTATCTTTACATTCTACGATTTTTCCCATTATCAAATGAGCAAAATTTGCAGTTTGCTAGAATTTGAAGGCCATCTTCGTTAAAGTTGCATCATTAGGCAAACGACAACCACTTCGTTTGAAATGGCAATAAAATTATGTTTGCCCAGAAATTCATCTGTGATCATAACGAACATGAAATTCATCTGTAATATTATTCGATTGCTACATATGGTCACGGCGTAACATTCGCAGAACATTTTTTAGCAACCGCTCCATGTGAATCCAGCCCCGTACCATCTGTGTCTCCATCCGATGAATCACCTAGCAAGAAAGTAAGTCTAGTATTTACTAACTTGGCATTGGTTGTAGCAGCTGTTATGTAACAAACGCTTGTCTTATTTAGAAAGAAAAAGAAACATCCCGATATGCCTCGTTACGCTGACAAATTCAGTATAAAAAGCTTACACCTAGTCCATCATCGTGAGTTGTTTCCTTTTTGTCGACAGTAATTTCTCATTGAAGGAGGTTTCAGGATGGGCGATAAATTATTGTATTGTGGGTGCTTGCGAGCTTCTTTGAACCTTTTCAAATCATAGGGGATGCATACTCTGAAGTGCCACCCACGTGGCGTCGCCCTGTATATAGAACGCGATGTGGCGACGCTCCCGCAGCAAGCAAAATAGTTCAGTATGTGAGCTGGTCAAAAACGTTGTACAGTAATTCATGATCCCGCTCGACTAATGAGTCCATGGAAAGCTGGGATCAGAAGCCTCGTGCAAATCGTTGGGAATTGGAACCTACCGGTGCCCTGACAGGTCCGAAGATGAATTTGAAAAGACACTGCTAACCTGCTTAGACACCTTCTCCAGAAGCCTCTACAAGTGACTCAAGGCCCAACCTTAAAACTGATGGAAGTTGATGCGAATTCAAATGTAATAGTTGATCTTATTAATAGTTAAATGTTGTTTGTAATCGAGCTTATGATTTATCTTTTGTATTCGTAATTTTCCGGGTACCGGTAGGATGCACCTACCATGTAGAGTAGATAGATCAGAGGCGAAGACTTTTCATTTTTCAGTTGTCCGAAGAAGATTCCAGAGGCTGAACAGGCTCAGAAGCAACCTTCTCTTGTTCAGGCACAAGACAGTTCGACTCCCTGTAGTGTTGAAATGTAGTCCATTGTTCAGTATCTCTTCATTATTCTTATTATCTTCAGTTAGTTGGGACATTTACGCGACTATTTTCTTAGTAAACGGATTGTTCACATTCAGGATGCAAAGGAGGGTGAAGGTTGAGCCACTTTCAGAGGATGAGTGCAACAGCTCTCCAAATACCTGCAGGAGGTCGTTAGTTTCACTGGATGGTTACTTTTTTACTTTTTCGAAATTCTCAAAATAAACTCGGCTGCTATATCACAAATTTTATAATGTTGACCAAGGATATGTAATCTTGAGACTTGATATTTGTCGTGCTTATCGTATATGCAGATATTACAGCCCAGACCCCCGCAACAGGAGTGAGTATTTGAGAAAATGACCGCTGGTGATTATTATTTCGGGGCGGTGTCATTCAGTCCTGAAGAAATAGGGGTGCTTAAGTGGGCGCAGCCGTGTTCCCGTTCGGTTGGCTGGAAGACCACTCACAGACAGTGAAAGTCTGTGATCCGCTGTCTGTGGGAGGCGCATGTAAACTGATGCTTTTTTTCAAAAGTGGTGTAGTGGCATGGTCCAGTAGTCGAATCCTGGGTCCTACGCCGACATTCCCACCAAGTCAGCATATCTCCGTAGTCGGTTAATTGTTACCAGATGGTTGGCTCGTGCAATTTGTCGTCATTTTGCCAAATCGCATCTTCGATACAGAAAGCTAAGTTTGTCATAAAAGTCTTTGCGCATTTATTTTTTATATTGCAAATCTTTGCGAAACCGTTTGGGATCTGTTTTATAACATTCGTTGAAAAGGTGTGTGAGCGGCGGTCATACTCCTCAAGGCATTTCTACCGTAGTAGTTGGCAGCGATTATAGCTGACAATCGTCTCCTTCGAAAGCATGTTCCACTGCTCCCTATAAACCTAGAAAGCACGTCGATGGAGGGAGTGGCAAGAATCCTTTGTATTGGGGTGGATTGTCTTCCGCAACATGGAGTTATTTGGCTACAGATGCCTAAATACTCGAGGAAAAAACATCTGAATGACGAAGTCCTGAAGTTGATTGGAAAAAGTCCCCGGCGCAGTTCACGGGAACCTGTAGAGCTTTCTCCCAGTAACATCATGATACAATAGCCGTCGTTCCTTGATGTCTCCTCTAAAAGAATTGAAATCTTGGCAGAAGGGTATATTGTGATCTGATTGACCGCTAGCTTCAAAGGCGGAGAAATTCTTCATGAATAGTTTGATTCGACGCCTGTTTCTTGTTCGGCCCAGCAACTCGGTTGGTGGTAATAAATAAAAAGTGAATTCTTCACCCAGATCACTCGACGAAGCAGCTCTGGCTCGGAAACGTAGAAACGAGAATTCTGCCTTCGATTTCAGCCCTGCAACCTGGGAGGCAACTTACCGAGTTAGTAAAGCTGGGAACGTTCCTTCCATTGAGAGTTCGCCACTGCTATTGATGACAATGCAGATAAGTGAATGAGCCCGCCGGCACTGAGCTCGAAAAACATGGCACAGTTTACTATATCTCGATAACGATCATGCGCGAGTTATGAAGGGTCCAGCAAGTCTTCAAGGTCATTATGGGACGATTTGATCCGCTCGCTATGTTCAGCAGATCTGGCACCGAAAGCGGACTACCATCACCATCTGTCTTTGGGAAATCATCTGAAAGAGGGGTAGTCCGATGATCCAGAGCTACTCAAAAAGGACCTCTTGAAGTTTTTTTTTTCGTTTCAAAAGCTCAGGATTGTAAAAAGAGCACCCACAAGTTACCAGCTAAGAAATACAGTATCGACGATAAGAGTTGGGCACATATCTGGTAGTGCTGACTGTGCCAAGAAAGAAAAATAGATTTGAAAAAAAAAACAAGCAGAAAAAATAACAGAGTTCTTGTCATCCATCAAGTGTTCAAGTACGAAATCGACGCGGTTAACACAAAAAATTATGTCTCGATTTCCTGTAACATGCAGTGAAATCCATTTTTGTTAGCTCCCTCCCCCTCCTCTACCATAGATATTTTCAATTTTTTTTCCGCGAACAATCCACGAAAGCATATTTATTGTATCAATGGAAGCTATAGAGTAGAGTGGCTCAAGGAAAAAAGCTGTGAATATAACAGCAATCATGTCTAGGTCTTCAAACATATTCTGGAGTATTCAGAATGTTTACAGAGAGAACGATCGTCCATTGACACCAAGAGCAGTTTGTATAAAAAAGATCGGAAATATGAAGAGTCCACATCTCTCTCCGTCTCCGTCCAACTGTGTAAGTCAAATAGGTTTTTTTTTATTTCAGTGCTACAGAAAGCCTCAAGCTTGTGCTCGCTTCGAGTATGTAGTAATTTTATGATAATATGGATATTGCATAATTTCATTCCTTTAGTTGGTCACTGTGAATGCGCAGCCATCCCTACCCAACGGATTTCATGCCACAAATGTAGGTCGTTGTTGCTTTTGAGGTGCTCTTTGAGCTCTCTGTTCCGTTGCAATTCATCTCTTAAGTTCTGAAGTAAACTAAAATAGGTCAACTAGGTGGGAAATAATGGTGCTGCGTTTTATGGATGTTCATCAGGGGCCTTCAGCAGTATTTTGTTCATAAACACAAGCCACTCGAGGGTAGCTTCACGGGCAACTGTTTCAGACTTCGAGCGATGATGATTTGTTTGCCGATGTGCAGAGGAATGATGACGATGTAAGTGGTTACATTTTTCTCTTCCTTTTTGAATTTCTTATGAATTCTGAAGATTGTTTACGTCAGCGTCCCCTGAGAGCCATATCGCAAGGGAAAAATTATTTTTTCATGAAGTATGTCTTGCATGGCTTTGAACAGGAAGTCTACGTATGTTTCTGAAGGCTTCCTATATACGTAGACTGTTGAAATAATCCAAAATTCTGTGAGGGTCGCCAAGTCCATGTGCAAGATAGGTGGCGTTCTTCCGACTTGTCAGAAGCCTTTGACTGTGTTCAAATTCTCATTAAACTTTCCAGATGTGTGAAAACTAAGGTAAACAAGAACCATATCAGTTTTTAAAAAAAGTGCCATTACGGTTCTCCTGCATATTACTTGCGACTGCACTCCCATATGCTCCATAAACGCATTTCAGAATATTACGGAAAGCGCTGTACTTCCTGATGTCGAAGACGAGGATCAATCCAAAGAAGTAAGTTTTTATGGGTAGGTTTTCAATGATTTGGAGAACATTTGATATGGGGCCTTATGTAGACGTCGATGTAACGGGAGTTGTGTGAGCACGCCTCTCTCTGATATTATCCACGTCCTGGCAGGTTCATCCTCTGTCTCGAGGCTAGCATAGCAGCCACTAATTGTATGAATTGAGAAGCACCATATTACCAGACAGATTAGCCATCAGACTTTTCCATGGCGTCAGTAAATTCATCGCGTTGGTTTTACAGATGCCTCCGGGGTGCTACAGATTTCCCGCCAATAGGTGAATGTGTGACATGCAGAGAGTCGAGGAAATCCATAGCGAAAGAAAAGGATTTTGCCAATATTTTATAAAAGAAGTAGCGAGTGCAAAACGAAAGCAGATGCAAGGTACTCGAGTAAGCAAAAGCTAGCGAAATCGGAAGATGTGTTGATGATGTGCAGAAAAAAAACTGAGCACTGTAACGATGGAATTCCTTTGTTTCCACTTTTTGTTGGATTTGTTGAACATCGATAGGAAGAGCCTTGTAGTGCAGTCCTGCTCAGGGCCTGTTGGACCGGTCGGACAGCGTCGTGGATGGCGGAGGGTCGGTGTTGTAACAAGCGAATGGCTAGAAGATCACAGCGAAAGGCAGGAGTGAAAGTGTGTCAAGTTGAAGCAGATTCAACAGACACTATCGACATCATTGGCCAGATCGCGGGGTATGGGAGGGGTTCATAAGTCCAGAATCGATCATACACCATGGTTGGTCCTGATCCTCCTCCTTCGTATAACTGTACTCGATCGCTTGCCATGGATAATGCAACCAGCGGAAGATGGCTGAACGTCGAACCGATGGTGTATTGGCGGCACGGGAACCATCTCCACTAGAAGTGCAGTTATTTGCTTTCCAAACCACATGATAATTTTGTAACCTGATTCCTTATTAGCCGACTGGGAACGGTTGCATTAGTTGCCTATAGTGGAAGGATCATCTTTGACCATTGTGCGTGAACGGGGTGTTCTTCCTTTAAAATTTCTCGAGGAAAAAGGGATGGACCATGTAGAGATCCCTCCAAACCAACCTCAATAAACTGTTATTCTAAATGGACTGAAATTGTTTGTTATGATGTTTATCAGAGATGTTTTTATTAATTCAGTATAAAAGGGAGGTGGAGTATGGTTGAGTTAGTAAGAACCCGCGTGGCAGTACATTCTAAGGAACACAAGAGCCGATCCAGTACAGACCATTCGGTGTTGGTTATCCTTTTGGGCGGGCCACGCATTTCTCTTCCAGTCGGGTAGTAAAAGGGCGAGTGCGACCTAGCTTACACAGTGCACAGTGACTTCTGTGAGCCGATCGTTGTACATATGCGTATTAGTGTTTTCATCCACATAGGTGAATCTGGTATCAACAATCCATACCTGGAAAGGCTTTGCGAGCATGGGCGAGATACGATCCTGCATTCGTTACTTACCAGGGAAGGTTTTCATCTCTCCATGGTATTTGGGTGGAGAACCAGGTGAATCTATAGCTCAAGAACAATGTTCACAAATGTGGAGACCACCAAAAAATGTAGGTTGTGGCGCCGATCTAGCGCCAGGTGGCATTTTCTGAAACGAATTTCCCATCTGGGATCGGACCACCTATTCATCCCTTTGGACAAAGTCTCGGGGAAAATAATAAACACTGATGAGTATGCTTAGATTAGCTCGCCTCCTATAAACTTCGCTGCGTTTCCTGCCAAATCACTCCCAACTTGCTTGGTAATTTCACCGTACAATTTTGTTGTCCTTTTTTGTAACTAGAGTTCCTGACTGTATCGATTAATTTAAGTCTCCATTCAAGATTACATAAGATGTTGAAAGCCTAGCCTGGTCAGGTGTGATATGGTGATGTGCCATTTGCCACATCACCATCTCGCATTTTACTTTATTTGGCTTTGATTTTGCGAGAATTCTTTTTATCCGTTGTTGGAATACCCTTCCATATTCTCTTTATCAGATGGGTACAAAACCTAGTAGGTAAACTTTAGGACTCGGAAAATTCCTGAATTCGGCCTAAATTGAGTGCTCGCATTGTATGCGCTTGTTTTGCTCTCTTTTCAGTAGATTTGTTTTATTTGAAATCTATCGAGCAATTTCCTGCGAAATAAAACTCGCAGGCGCTCGTGGATGTTAAGCGGGCCCTCGTAATACCGTCAGCAGGTGTCAGTGTCAGTGCTGCGCATTCTAGACTCTGAAGCATCTCTAGTAAGGTGTTACAAAATGCGCTCACATCTTCATTTGGGGCCAACTTTCTCTCTCTAGTTGCAAAGCTTGGTTTATTCATAGCATAAGATCATTCATTCTTAGATTCGGAATGACGTACTTGAACCATATATTGATTCACATTGTCATTTTGACTTCATCTACAATAAGTGTAATGGAAATGTCGAAACATGGAGAAATTCATCACCTCGAATATGGCACAACTACTTTTCCGGTAACTTTTGCTATGATCGCATGCGTGAGCCTGATATGTTAATCTCTTAGATATAAATTCCCTCAAGCCTGTCAAAGTTTAGGAATGCATACCAATATTCATTTGATACAAGATCCTCACTTCTGCATTCACTCAGAATCTTAGCTGGATAGAAGAAGAACAAATTAAGGTGTGTTTTTGTTGAACCGACTGTGACTGTTGAAATATTAGAGCTTATTAGGTTTCAGGATCCATCAGTGTTGGGAACTTCCTACGGTTGTCATCCTCACTACGCTGATCAATTCAAGGACACGGTGAGGTTTTTCTATGATTAACTCGTTTGTAGTAACATTTGCTTTTTTTCTACGCTCGCACATTCTGGTCTAGGATCTGTAAACATGAAATGATATGTGAAGGTGTTACCTCGATGCAAAGAGTAGCTCTGGCACCGTATACCATGCGGGCGGGCTTTGGTTTTAGTCTCAGATAGAATCTCGCAGAGGCCAATCGAGTCTTTAGAAGTCGATTTACTGCTACAATCACTCGTCTGGGATTGCAAAACTGAGTATCGGGTGGTCTTGCAAGTATTGCATGCTGGTGTCACTGTTATTTGGAATGGAGAAGGAATGCGTGATGCATCTCATGAGAGGGCTTGTCAAAGAAGAATGCATTGTCCTTTGTCTTTTCAATAAGTAAGCAGAGACAGGTTGTTTGGGTGAAGAAATTCATCAAAATGTGCTTAACAAGTGCTAGTTCAGTGTACTTGAAACCAGATACAATTTTGCCGGGATTGTATCCTCATGAATCTCAATTGGTGGGTGTGGTGAGCGGCTCCTCTCGGCTACTCGCTGATCAAGGTATACTTTTTTATGAGCCTGGGATCATGTTCCGGAGTTAGTCTCAGAATAGAAAACCATCAAGCAGGATATCACGTCTTTTTGGGTGCCATTGGTGCTCCTGATGCCGTCTGTACTGCCAACGCCAAGCGACCGGTTACGGGGCAGTGGTCAACCAACGTGTGCGAGTTCAGACAGAAAAGCACATTGCTGGGACTAAGCCTTTCGAAGGAAGGGAAAGAAAGCAGAGATGCTGTAATAGTGTGTATGCGTCCCCAGAGAACACTACAAAACGCTGAATCACCAAGCCTTCCGGTTGACTATTGCCCTTGAACGGACACCGCGTCAAACAATGTATTCATAGGCACACATAGGCTAGCTGCTTCTGGACTGCGACGACTTTTCGCTAACTATGGCCACATTTGTTGCTGTGGATGAATGGTTGTGATGCACTACCGTGTTACAAAATTTTTTTTCGAAAGTATCATCACAATCAGATCATTGATTTTGCTCTTTTCAAGCAGATGCTTTAAGATTCGAGAAACGCTCGTGCAATTACTCAAGGAGCGAGGCAAACACAAAATAGTGGCCATTGGAGAGTGTGGGATCGATTACATGAGGTAATTTTTTTTGAACAGTACTAGAGGAATTAACACAACAACACATGCAGAACAAGGTTAGAGCCCGGTTCAATTTTTTCTGTAACTCCGTTTATAGCTGGTTTGCCAATTTTTCGTGATTTTTCACCAACTTTAATGGATTTAGCATGATTCTAGGGTATTCCGGTAGTTGAGAACTCTATCTCTCATTACAGAAGCACCGTTGATCCTGAAGTACAGAAGGAAGTATTCTTCACACAATTGTGTCTTGCAAAGGACTATGGTCTTCCGATTATTATTCACTGTCGTTCTGGACACAGAGGAACTCTCGATGCAGAAGCTTCCTGCATGGAAGTTTTGGACAAGGCGGTTTCGTTGATACTCAATTATTATTGTTATTGACAGCTTGCTTTTACAGTATCACCTTTGAGGACTCGTATAAGAAATGGTGGGCCTTTCCGAAAAGGTCTCCAGATGCTCTAGGGTTCGAACATGAGGCAAAGCAACATAATACATTTCTTCTGACTAAGTTAATCAAACGATTGGTTTCTTTCCTTACTAAGACAAGCCTAAACCATAAATTGATAACTGCTGTAAAAATATGAGCCTTCGAAGTGAGAGTGAAATTTCGATCAGGACTTTTTTCTCAACCTAATGGTTAGCCTCGTTGACTCAGTTCACACAGGCGAAAGGAAACAGATCATCATTTTTACATATTCTCTTTGACAAAAGATGAGTATTGTTTTTATTTTAAAGACCAAGCTGAGGGGCCTTCTCGGTCTGCTGAATTTTCAATAACGAACCTCTCATTCCTCCCTCACCTCCTCCCCCCCCCTCCTCCTCCCATCCTCCAATATCTGCCCATTTTTGAGTCGATGTTTATTTCTCCAGCCAGAACTCATAAGTACACCTCAATCCATACTTTTGAAGTTTTAACACTGGTGGCTCATTATTAACTTCTGTTCATTTTCTCTTGAAACCTAATGTTGAATTGTTCTTTTCTTTGCTCATAACAATTTCAGGAAATTCCCAGTTGCTATCCTATCCATCGCCATTGTTTCACAGAAAATTGGGAGGTGGCCGTGATGTGGTTGAAAAGATTCCACCATATCTGCTTCGGTGAGTTTTTCCTTCAAAAACTCGCCTGTTCTTTTTCCAAATTACAGGGATTACTGGGGGTTTTTGAGTGTATGAGAAGAGAATTTCATTTCGATATTTCCATCATGAAATTCTAAACGGTGTTCTGGCGAGGTTTAAACCAGAACAATCACGATTAGAGTTATTCAGGTTTCACATCAATAATT
>MU888457.1:0-21232 GCA_036418205.1 Ostertagia ostertagi
TTCTTCAGACAGCATTAATCACACTTTGCTAAACTCAAACCGACTGCTCCCAACTTAGTATTAAGAGCACATCCCAATCTATCAATAAACGTTATAATAGCTTTCTGCACCAAGGACATCACAAGAATTTGCCATGGGAACCTTGTGCACGGTTCGAGCTCAACTGGTCCTCGGCGGATCATGGACCTTTACGACGTTATCTGAAACGCTGGTCGGAAGGGGTCTTGCACATTTAGAGCTACTGTCCCTAGGAAGCAATCGTCAGTTAACCGATTAAAGAAATTCCGTAGCAGCTTCAGGCTGGAACGATTACTTTAGGCCTTCTTGAGCTCAACGGTGATGGAAGATGACGTCATATTTTGAGGACGGTGAGGGCAGTGGAAGAGGGCCTGCTTCTACTTATGGGAGGACATCTAAGGGATATTTTGCCGTAAAACTTTCATCAACAGCGGCACTCCTGTGCGATGAAAAGTTTGATGATGTGCGCCATGGGCGAAGTGTCTTTTTTTGGCTACTTAGAAGGCCCACAGCTCACAATGACCAGCAACATAGGAAGTCTTTGGAGAAGGCTATGCGCGTTACTCATAAGGAAATCACAAAGACAACGACCAAGGGTCAGCTTCCAAGTTATACTTCACTGTTCCATCAACTCAAGAAAGGGTAGCCTACATGAAAACGCTACGCAAGACCATGTAAGCATGATGCCAAGGCCTTCCCAGACAATTGCGAAGCGGATTTTCATGAATTTGTGAGGACAGGTAAACTGCAGGCAAAGGACTGCTTTCGCGAAAAGCTCTGGAGCTCCAAACACTGCACGAGCAAATTATTGAACTTTTTGAAACCTTCCCCAAAAAGAGTTGCGTACTTCGATTGAATTATGATGAATTTATTGAACGCAGCACAGATACACAGATGGCCTCAGTCGCTTGAAGTCGCTGCTGCCTTACATATGCGGACGCGAGTTTGCACACCTGACGCAGTTAAGCTTGGAGAACCTTCCACCACACCTCAGTATGTAATCAGGGTCTATTCCAGGTAGGGGGCATCATGATGCAGCTCCTCGGCGAACTGCTCCTGGAAAAACTACGTTATGGTACCTCTTAACTGGAACAGAACCTTGCATAATTCCCACTGAGCCTCCAAGGAAACCTAAAAGAGCTTACTTTTACTATATACTTACTTTTACTCAAGGTAATACTTATTTACCAAGTGGTCACGTAAACCATGTCGTTACTCTGAATAGAAGCTTCAATAGAGAGTTACTGAGATAGCCAGATTCGCCACTCGTACAACGCTGCTTAACCAGAACCTTCCCACTGACGACGTCAAAAGCTAGTTTTGGAGGATCCAAAACAGAAGGAGAAACGATGACTCCAACGACATCGAGTAAAAAAAAAAAAGGAAAAAAGAGCGACAAGCGGAGAAAAGTGATGTTGCCTACAAAGGGGCCCTGTGTCGTACATAAAAAACCAGGATTTATTCCAGTTAGAAGAAATCGGGAACTCAGTTGGGGGCGGCCACTCATGGCTATCATTATCCGTAGTACTAACGAGTGGTACTTTGGGCTATCCAACACCATGGATAAGATATCAAGTAAACGATTAATTTCGAGCGTACTTTCGATAAGGACCGGTAAATGTTGTCCATCACACATTCTGCCCACCTCCTATACAATTTTCTGCACCAGGTCATCCACCCTGGAGCTCCTCCACCCTTGGCCCTAGAAAGAGGTATCCATTCTCCGGTCCAGGACCGTTCCCTTGGACCATGGCAGGCGGAAAGGTTAAAGCATCTCACGGCTTTTTTCCCATTACACCGTTACTTATCAAAAGTATACTCTGAATGAGTTGGTTACGTATCATGAGCGCTGTCATCCTTATCTCGAGTATTGGAGAAACAATGGAGTGGCCCCCCCGAACTGGAGTTTCACCGAATCATGAGTGCAGTTTTTCCAGAAAGCTAAGGCAACTCGGAGTCAAGGGGAGTGTATCCAGCCTGAGGAGGTAGGGGAAGGGCAGTCACTTGACATGCGTGAAAAGCCTGGAATGTTTAAGTTCACACTAGTTCGCCGGAAAGCCCCTAAGTGGAATAGACCCTAACCAGATGGAAATTAGACACGAAAACCTAAGCTTGAAGATAGAAAGCTCTCACGAAAAATGTGGAAACATACTGCATTTACAAAAGACCCAACGTTTGATGACGACACCACCACTTTATCTCCACATAACAAACATGGAGGGAAAAAGGGAAACCTTTCACCGCCCATGGCCGGTAATTCAAAATATTTTCACTTCGCGCGTCGCGTACGGTGTACATCGCTTAATTGTGTAATTACAGATTGCTGACTCTACCGTGTGGCGCGTTTGTATTTTGGTTGATTGTTCTTACCCATAAGTTTTGGAAGACTAATGCTTCGGTCTGTTGTGTTAGTTCCTTGGAAGTTTTATATAATTCGATGCCATTATACTAAATTTTTTTAGGCGGGCTATTTGAATAACTGTACCGACAAACTTCCTTTTCCTTTGAGAGTTAAAAGATATGTTTTTTATGGCTTCCCTTGTGTCATGTAAATTCATCATGATTTTTATGTTGCACTGTAAATGCGCGTCACCGGACGCACTGGCCACAGGGAAGGGGACATCTTTTAAGAAGTCCCGGAAAAGGGAAAACGGGGAAACGAAAGGACGATTTCCAAACAGCGCAATGAGAACTATCTCAATGCAAAACCTCTTTCCCTCTCCTCTCTAGTGCTTAGTCCTAACGATACGACTAAGCGTTTGCGTGAATCTGACGCAGGCCGACGGACTACTTGAACTCGGTCCCCTAAGCCGCTCCAGTTCGATGCTCTCGTTTGCGCTCTCTCGCCTTATCAACAGCTGATGACCACTGTGATCTCACACGTTCGAACTTTTGCCACACTGTATTGGCCGATGTCAGACTTTGCGATTGGAGCGATTTTGCACCAATTGCAGGAGCGACGGATCGCTTGAGCGATGCGAGCGACGGGAGATTTACACCGCCGACCACCGATAATTCGGCGCCATCAGTTCGTAAATCTCCCGTCGCTCGCATCGCTCAAGCGATCCGTCGCTCCTGCAATTGGTGCAAAATCGCTCCAATCGCAAAGTCTGACATCGGCCATTGAGCGATGCGAGCGACGGGAGATTTACACTGCCTACCAACGCTAATTCGGCGCCATCAGTTCGTAAATCTCCCGTCGCTCACACTGCGAGCGACGGGAGATTTACCCGAGCGGCGCCGTGTGTATCGGTATTCGGCGGGGTAAATCTCCCGTCGCTCGCATCGCTCAAGCGATCCGTCGCTCCTGCAATTGGTGCAAAATCGCTCCAATCGCAAAGTCTGACATCGGCCATTGGCTCACCCACCCTGGAGCCTTTCTCTCCAAAGCTCAATCCTAGGGATTTCACCTCCGTCCTTGGGATTTGGAGGATTGGAGCCGTACAGGCACCGGCCTTCCTCCCCATCCCGGAGCAACATTGGGCCGCTGTTGACTTTTTCCAAGATATTGCGCTTGCCGATCAAAAAGGATTTTCAGATATAAGGGCATATTACAGGGATGATCCGTTGAAACCGAAAGTGAAAACAAAAGGGTTGATGAAAAGCGTTCCTTCCGGTGTGCTGGCTCCGAAAAGCTTGGCGACAAAACCTGTGAAACCGTTGCAGAAGGTGAGCTTAGTCAGTTTTGATGGTTAACTTTGAAGGCCGACTTTTTCGTTAATAACGAAATGGAAAAGGAGTTCAATCGTTCCTTTCTGTTTGAAATGTATGCCTCCTTTCCATCGTGTATTTACCTTCCTTTCAAGAGTGTTTCTTTCAGTCAGTTTTTCCGTCGACCTCTTCTTCGTCTTCTTCAATCGGCAGTGCACCCAGTTAGTTTCTTTATCTAACCAGATCGCTTGGATTAATTTGAACATGTCAATTTCGTGTTATATCTTCAAGTAACTTAGTAAGAGGAATGGAAAACGAACTAAACTTTGTGGGAAAGGGTGAACGATTATTCAGTGGGACCAAGTCTCAATGCTGGAGCTCGTCCTCCATTGGATGAATCGTGGCGTGACTTCTGCGAAATGACTACAGTTGACTTCGCAACATACGCTACATCAATACAAGAGGCAGTTGAACAAGGGAAGATGAATAAGGTGAGTAGTTTTCACATTTCTGCTTTTGCGTGGGGAACTTTGCAAGTAAGATTTGTGCTGGTTTAGTTGGCCCGGTTGCTCACCGCTGCATTTCGTACCTTTATCGATAAGAAATGTGACCAGAACAAGTTCAATATTGAGTACCAGCTGCTCACCATTGCTGCTCTCACAATCAAGGAATACCACGAGAAGATACAGGTCCATTAATAATACTCACTGCCTTCCGTTTGAATGAAGGATGTTTTCTTTTTAAGCATGTTGCTTTGCAAAAATGTTTGTTGAATTTGATGTGCCGCATGAAGCCGATGTCACCCGAGAGACAAGGCCTGATTTCTGCACTAGCAGTCACCTTGGCAAGTGGTCAGCCGATATGGGACCCCTATTATGTGACAGCGTACCTGCACGACTCCTTAGGGGATCGGAATTGGGTGTCGAAGGTGAGTGCTATCAGCCTGTGATTTCGAAGTACTGAGCCAAGAGGTGCCATGAAAACAGGCATCGTCATCATCTGTACATTTCAGCCGAGCTCTTCATTTATAGCTACTCAGATTGTAAAAGGATTCGGTACGATTTATCCAACGAAGGAAATGTTTACTGCTTGTAATCTCGAAATGGACCTGGATTTTATTCCGGAAGGCCTTGCGGTATGTTCTTTCTGGCAACACTCCCTTTCTCCTGTGCTCTATCAATTGACTTCGTTGAAGTGTATCTATTGAGATTCTTAGATGCATTATATGCAGCTTGCTACGGACCGCTTTCCGTCCACAACAACTAAAGAAGAAATCGCCACAATCGCCCTTAATGCATTGACGCCTTGGTGGGAGATGCGAGCGGACACAACCCCAGCGCTTTTCTTGCGTGCAATAGCCCCTCTCATGGCTCTTCCAGAAGTCCGATTCAACGTAGTAAAGCGAATTGATGGATGGCTTCAACACGTGAAGGTAAACAATGTTCATTTACGTCTGCTCTGTTTTTTTTAAACATTTTCTTCTTTGTCCACTGTATGCAATGATTTACTGTTTCAATACATAATTTTTGGTTAGTTTCACCATTTTTAATTATCTTTTCTCGGAGCTAGATGGAGGGCCCAGATTAGCAGTTCGATAAAATACTCCTAATCCAACGAGTGACGTCTATTGGCCGTATGCTATCCTCTCCGAAAGGGTTAGGGACGAAAATTCCTTTAAATTTTCTCTGTCTTCCCAACTGGGATTACCCTGATAAAAGGCCTACATTAAATGTATGTATGTAGGTATGCATTGAAAATGAAGAAACTACATCGTTCAAAGCAAATAAATTTAAAGGAAACTTTGCGTCACCTAGCTTCGGGGAAGGATAGCATACGGCCCGATGTCTCGAAGTCTGATTGGGGTGTCACCGGAAATGACGTGGCGGTCCACCCACATGATAGAAGTCGTGAGATAAACTGTTTCTAACATGGTTTACGGACTACTTGATTTTTCCTCAATGGTCCTGCCGCGATGGCTAGAGCACAGACGATTAGAGAACGGGTGAATGCCCTAGGACTAAGCCTTGGAGAGGAGAGGGACCCGCGAGAGAGCGCAGAGGCGGTTTAAAGGGCTGAGTTCAAGTAGTCCGTCAACCTACTTCGCAGGATTTCAGCAAAGCATGTTGGAAGCAGCCTATCCGCGTAGAGTTTATCCGTCTGATTGGACGGGTCTACCGACTTGACGTGGCGACCAGCGCACTTCATGGAAGTCGCGTGGATAAGCAGATTTCACAATACTTCACTGAAGATCAGCACGGCAGGTCAGAAGCAGTTTATCCACGCGACCTCTATCAAGTGCGGTGGTCGCCACGTAATTTCCGGGTTTACAACATTTTTCACTCTATGTTTCCACCTTCTAAAGTATTAAAGAGTACTTTGTGAAACGACCGCTACTGTTTGTGACGCTTTCTGCAAGTATCTGTGAGTGTTATTATATTTCAGCTTCAACGCTTAGCCCTGCAACTTCTGATTCTCGTGGGCTTGAACTATGGCAATGCTTCCGATTCTCCTCAAGAGAAGTCTGTCTTAGCTCGATTACTGCAGATGAGGATGTTGAAGAATAAAAATGTCAGCGTTTTGTTACGTTTTGTTTGATTCCAAGTATTACAAGTGAGGCGGCAATATCAAGCAGTTTTCAGGTAACCACTGTGTTCACAGTGGCTTTGCGTGAGATGTTGGTTCGTAAAAGCGACTGCAATATGCGTACCGCTATCAGGTTGCTTCTAGAGAATGAGTTTGGCCATGTGATGTCAAGGTGTGTTCGGCTTTCTTCTTTTGTTTGTTATCCTGCTTCGTTTCCTGAAGGGTGCATTTTATATTGTCCTCTACCCTGTTATCTTGGAGTTCTAGTAATCAAGTGTCGACACTCAAGCGCAAAACGTCGGGCTAAGACACGTGAGGAACCCGTAAGTTCCGCCCGTGGCATACGGGTTGTAGTGGGGTAGCCTGCCATCACATTGGAGCAGCCACGCTTCCACCTTGAAAGACATCGTCTAAGCGCCCGTCTTAAGCCCGCGTCTTAAATCCGGGACCCTCAACGTGCCTCTTCCCAAACAACCGACAGCCTCCTTCACTGCTAGGGAAAGAGGGTTTTGTTAACGGCCTTGTCGACGGTTTTTCTCAGTTTTTTCTCCACTGTCGTTCCACTTCGCATCTCTATACTCAGTTTCAATCGCCATAATACCCCCTTATTGAGCCCGACTTTTGCCTTTAAGTGATAAAAGCAGTACGTGTTGGACTCCTGCTGAATACACACACTAGTGATATCTACCCATGCTTATAAGACGATGCTAGCGTAAGGCTACTTTCAGACATCCTCACAACGTTTCGATACTTATCAGCATGTTTGGATTTGATCGAACGAGAGCTGCGGAAGTGAGTTTTGTTACCAATAAGTATTGTTTCTAAAGGGAATTGGAAGGTGATTCCTTTTTCGTCACTCCTGTATTGTGGACTTCATTATCGCGTCTACCGGTCTAGCATTAAATGTCTGCATTTCTTGGAACTACTCACTCTCACCCCATCATCCCTGTCTCTACCCCTAATTGGAAGAGATCTGAAATTCATACTTCACCACTAATCATTGCTCGACATTTTGATGCAAATGTAATCCAAGCATTTCTGCATTGTTGAAGGGGGTGAAATCCGTTTTCATTGTCCACTCAACAGTATTCTGATCTGATCTTATCGTTAATGTTAGTATGAGTTCATATTAAACATAATGCAATCATTAAGGTCCTTGGAGAGGAGATTTCCGAGATGATTATGGCACGCGAAGATTACTGCAAACCTGTGCGATTACTGCTCCGAGAAGTGATTCGGTTCTTCCATCGGAACGAGTTCCCGTTTTATACCTTGGCCAATAGTTACCTTTCCACTATAGTGGATGAAGTGGCCAAGAGTGAGCATGGTATCTCCAAGTAGGTGGTTTCTCCATCCTTTTTTTCGATCGATAGCTAACTGAACCAGAACGTAAAATGTAGAGCTCCGCTCCACACCAACAAGTGGATAGGAAACACCGCTCCCTAGCGATACGAGAAGCTGTTGAAATCTGTTTATTTGTACTCTATACTCCTTTACTCCAGATTTTCAACAAACCATTTTTGGTGATTTGCTGACGTAGGGGTGTGGAGTATTGCATGAAATCTCTGCAGGATGGGCCAAAATTACGGTAAACGCGAGTGCGCACGGTCAAAGCCACTTCTTGCCTAATCTCTTCATTTTCCCCTTCCTTTTTGGCCATGATGTGATGCAGGATAATTTGTTCCCACCACGAAAACTAAAAATGATACGGACTCTCAAAATAGTGAAATAACCACATCATGGGAAGCCAGCTCCCAAATTGAAATGACGATACGTTCTGGCGCGCTACACCTAGCATTTCACGTAACAAAGAAGCTCTTATGGGTAACGGTTGAACCCCTCAATAAGTTAGAAAGCGCCTAAGCTGAAAAAAAGTGATACGATACAGTTGGCATGCAGGACAAATATCATGTGCAGAAGCTCGTTCTCCTCCTTGCTACTTTCAAAACTTGCTTTCATACCACCAAAATGAGGAAGTTGATGTAAAAGACCACTCCTACACTCTTAAGACCCAATGTCAGACAAAAAGCCACATGAGTACATTACAATGGACATTTCAGCGGGACAAGGCACTTAGTGAAATGACAAAAATCCTGCAAAGAGCGGTTTTTTGTGCTCGCAGTCTTCTAACAGCCCTTACCTGCTAATCACTCACCGAATTCAGCTGGGTTTTATGCATGGTAAAACTGGAGTCAGGAGCAAAAACAAAAAAAATCTGATTTTTTGAAGAGGTCACTGAGGGCCTTTATTAATGTCGTAGGTAAGATTTCTAACCCAACCTAGCTTGCTTTGGTGGACTGGTGACCAGCACTTTTTTGAAGATGATTTGATTCACAGGCTCATTCGTATTTAGTGATGCATTGTCTTGGTTGCCATAATTTTGGGCTCACCATTTATTGAGATATACGCAAACGTTCCGTTGCACTCTGTAAAACTGTAGTTGCTTCTAATATATGCTTTCGATGACCTACTGATTCAGGATCACGTGTTTCGTTGTGCATCAGAACTGCTGAGTGCTGTTACGTTGATGTCAATCAGTGCATCGGTACGTGAAGCGTTCAACGCTCGTCGCACCGGCACCAACTATTCACCAGATCTTGTTTTGGTTCATGATCGCTTCGAGAATGCCTTGTCCGAGTACTTGGAAGGAATAGTGAGGTTAAGATTTTTGTTGTTGCCGTTTCTATCAGTACATGATTCCTTAGAGATGAATTCACTGACAAACAGATTTTTTATGGAGGAAGTGTGCAATTGTTTCAGATGGTTACAAGGAGTCCGACACATATTTCCATCTGCCAGAGAATATCTGCAGGCCTATCATAAGCTGTTGTTTATGGAGAGGGTAAGTCATTTTGCCAGGAATTTTGTAGGCCCATATAATTTGATTTGTTTATGAGTTATTGTTAAGCCAGAAGTGTACTGCGCCTTGGAACAAGGTCCAACTGAAGCGGAATACATGACCTGCTTTAAGGTTATTTGTGAGTGCAGGCTGAAGGAAACTGTATTGAGAATGGTGAGTGTATTCAATTAGAGAAGTGCAAGCGTTTGTGGCATGAATTGCAGTTGTAGATTCTCGGTGACCACATCACAATGCTGGACAATCAAGAAGCAATACGTCTCATTGAAGGTTTGACAAAGAGAGCTGTAGAAAATCGTGTGGCGGCAGGTTTGTTTCACTTTGGCATACTTTCTTGTAGACGATATTTAATAGTCAGAATTATGAACAAAAGAAATCAATTGAAAACAAGTGTTTTCTATTTTTTTGCATCATTCAATGTACATTAAGGATTTTGTGTTGATCATAATGGGTTCGCGTAAATATGCGACTACTATTCCCTTTCTCCGTAAACAAAATAGATCATTTCTCGGGACAATTTTCCACATCTTTCCCTTCTCTTCGCATTTTTCTATGAGAAACTTCGCGCATTGTGTAAAGTTACAATTATAGATGCTCATCTCCCATTGATAACGTTATCGAATCCAGTACAGTTAATTGACAGACTGTTCCAGCTCAGTGGATATCGCTGGCAACCTGGTGTTGCTATGCCGTGATGAGTTCTTTTTTCAATGTTGTCAATGTTTCCGACAGAAAAGTTTGTAATATTTATTTAAGAGATGAGTTTAACTGTTTTTTGCGACAAAGAAATACTACTGGAAGGCGTGGTACATAGTGATGATGTGGGCGTGTGCAGGTACTTCTTAGCTGCTGCTTTTTAGTTTTCGAACATCAAACTGTGATTTTTAGGAAAGGTTGGCGACGAAATGGAGAAGATTTATAGCACTTACCCACAACTGCGTTTGTTTATTCACATGGTTCTCGTTAAGTATGTGGTTAAGTGATCTCAAACGTATTCGTGTGTAATCTTTATTTTTCTTTCAGGTCTTTTCGTTTTCCGTTAGAATTTGAAGGAAAAACACCGGAGGAATGGGAAACTGTAGAGACAGAGACCGCCGAACGGGGAGAAAGAGGTTAGTCGGACATCTTGTCCAAGCAAGCCATTTACTACCCTTAGTGAATATGCAGAATCTCTGCTAATAATAAGCACTGTATGTTAAGTGACGAAGTATTTATGCCGTTACCCAGAAATGTAGAAGTTGTAGAGGTGTAAGAGGAAAGGAGAAGGAGAAGATATAGGAAGAGCAGACGTTTATTACAAGAAAGAAATTAATGAAGGATTAGAAGTGCAAGTGTTCGATATTTTGATCGATCCGAAGGGAAATGATACGCATTTTATAATACCTCCACTCAAAATATTCTGGTGGGAACTTGAATCAAATCGCATCTGACCTTTACCATTGATTGGATGACTGGGAGGAGCGGGGGGAGAAGAGGAGGAATAGCTGATGAATGTTGGTCAGTGTTCTTGTCTCTTCAGGCACGTCTTGGTGCCAGCCAAAACCTCTAACCCGCAGGGATGGGCTTGGTTAGCATGAGCGTACGGTTCACTTTTCCATCCTTCCGCGCGTGGGTTGAGGCGGCTCATGCCACTATTTCACTTCCGCCCGCGAAGCACGCGTTAATGGAAGAGCATTGGTGGTAGCGAAACTATTTAGTGGTAAAGGAGTTTGTTCGATTTTTAGGCCGTTTTGGTTATGGAATCTTTCTTTTCAAAATGCAGCATTGACGAAGAAAATTCGAAGTTGTTGGGGACGGTCTGCTTCAATCAACCACGGTATGTTATTTCATGAATTTTTCACTTTCCCTGCACACTACAAATGCTTTGAAGCTGGCTTATAGTGCTTGATAGCAGTGAATTTCAAATCAGATGTATAAAATTGTTGTAGAGGGCTGCCACGACGGCCACCTGAACCGGTCATCCGAAAGCTAGAGGTTCTAGCAGTGGACTGTGGCATGGCTTCGAGACTATGTGAATGTAGGCAGCCTGATATGGTTGACCAGCTTATTCGTAATGTTGGTCCATCGAAGGCCATGCCAGGCAATACAAGTAAGCTCATTTCTCCTGAAACCCTTCCAAAAGCCGTAGTAATGGCAGCCCTAGAAAGGTTGAATAAATGCTCTATTTTTCCTCAAAAGCTATGCAGAGGAACTTATGGCAGTAAATCCTTGTGATCATCTTAGCTATAACAACTGTTGGTATTTTCAAGGAACTTTTTGCAACCAATTCGTCTGCTATTGAAGCGATGCCAGCATCAACTTTATGTCAGTACCTTCACTACGATCTGCAGCGGCGAAAAGTAGCCAAAGTGGACGAAGGAAGCGCAGTTCACACGGTGAGTGTTTTTCGGTTAAGCAATTTGTTCTGGATTAACCAGTACTGAGTTCTTTTGGTTTTTATAGTGAGCAGGACCATAATTTTATTATACATTACCTTTGGGTTTGTTCAGTCATCTGATGTCAAATTGATTCTTGTCTTTTCTGAGGACAAACTACACTAGAGTACTCTTCAACTCCATATTCAACTATTCAGATAGTGACGCGTGTACGGGCAGCTTTTGCCAATGCTTCCGTGCAGGATGACTGTGTGAGCGCCGTTCAGTTCCTCCTCGACAAACGAACGGCTTTTAACGTCCGCGAGCGCCTTGGTGCTAAGCTTGTGTTGACTGTTTTATTTACGGTAGGCTCTCGGTCATTCCTTTTCACTGTTATTTTATAAAAACGCTGTTTAGGATCCGAACGAAACTATGGATTTGGACCAAACTGTCGAAGGTGTATGGATGCGCGGCTTACAAACGTCGCCCTTCTATTCGAGAATAGCGTCATCAATGGTTACGCAGCTGGCTCGTGCGGCACTTGATTCAGAAGGCGTGCAACTGGATCTCTTGCTTTCAGCTATAAAATCTCAAATGGACAAGGAGAACATGCACCAGGTGACAGTTAAGGCAAAGTCTCTTAACACCTCCTTCTATTAGGAACAGAGCGATTAAGATGACAGCTACACTCATGTATGTAGGAATATCTGTGCTAGGCTTTAAGGTGGTTTATGCACTTTTCCGGTGTTTCGCTTTTCTGTGGTTTGGATTTCTGTGCAATCGCTCGTTCTGTAATGCGAAAAAGCATTTATGTGTTACAGTTTTGTACCTTTGGACTCACTATCATTTTTGATCATCTCATACTTCACCCATTTCATACCACTGCGTTTTTCTGTTTCAGTTATCAATTCTTCTCGCTGTTTTGGTGGAAAACTTTGGCAAGGCGTCTCCGGCGAAGGCCGAGCCCTTGCTGGATGTGTATCTACGTTATGTGGAATTATGCGCTGCAACACCCGAAATGTGGCCGACAGATTTTGTTCTCCCATCTGGGCGCAAGGCTGTTGTGAAGTATACTGTAGAAATAGCTGGTCGAAAGGTAAGATTCCGAGGGGAAGTTGTACCAGTTATTCACTCGAATCAATCAGAAGAGCACTTCTAGATGTTTATGACAGGCAGATGCAGTAGAATCATTGATACGGCTATTGTGTTATACTTCCAGCTTACAAGGAAGTACATATCGAGCACTTGCTGAGGTGAACAATTTATTTGTCCGTTTGTTTCTGCAGGTAGATGCGCACAGTACATATGTTGGTTTACATACATCCGAGTTAAGGTTTGGTTGCCTGAAAATGCTCCGATGCCGAAAGTGATGTGTGACGGCGAGGAGGTGGATTTACTGACGTCCAAACTGCGAGCGTTCATGCTGCAGTTTGACCATGGGAAAATCGTGAAGGTAATCTTTTGGAATCCTGCAGACATTTGTAAATTAAATTGCTTCTTCTCATCGGATGGGAGTACACTCAAGAAATAGCAACCGAGTTTCCTTTGTTGTTTTACGTGTACTCACTAATCGTTTCATTTCCACTTCTGTCCGCTTTCTTTCTTATACGCCTGCACTTGGTTTTGATGGTATTATATACATGTCCGTTTGAGAAATCTAAGCTGGTGTTCAACTACAAAAAGACCAAAAGTTGGCTCAAACTTTCAACTTAATTTCAAAGTAGTGGTATCGCTGTGTTTTCCATGGAGTGATAATAAAAAGCCGTGGTCTTTCCTGGCTGGCAATGTATAAGTGGAAAGAAGTCACGATTGTATCAACTTTTGTAGTTTTATCTCTAATTGAATTTGATTTCTTCTCAATGTTATTTTGAAGCAGATTATTGTTCCAGATCGCTATGCAGAATTTGGACCCAACACTGGCCCTAAAAGTGGCTTGTGAGATGAGCGCTATGAGACCGGAGCATGCCTCACAGCTTTTAAAAATCGCTTGCGAGACAGGCACACTCACTCGATCGGATCTCATGTCGTTGGATAAAACAGCCAGAGTGATGCTGAATATTCACAGCATCAATGGTATCCATCATGCTCAACAAGTGCGTTTTGATTTGGCGACTCTCCATCTGTTATGACTGCTCATCGCTAAATCGGGTGTAGAGCAAGTAGTGAACTGCTAGTTGCTAATATTCAGTTCTTCATTATTTAGGTACTGAATCTGCTTGACGAGATTCAGAAGACTGGCGAAGAGAAAATGGAAGTGAACACCTTCTATCAAATTTCGCCAAGAAAAGCTACCGAGATCATCGAGCCGCCGCCCGCAAAGCCAATGACGCGTGCAGAAATGGTTCAGCATTTGAAGGCAGCTACGGTAACTACCCTAGAGCTACGTTAACCGATGAAATGATGCTGCTTTGATGTCTCGTTGGCTTGTGTCGCGCCAGTTACGGGTTGGAATGAGAAAGTCCATGTAGCACGTAGCAAATTTTTTTTTCAAATGAAAAATCGTAAGGTAACGTTGTATACTAGTGAATGGTAGGGCATTCTGCGAGCCTTTACCATTCCTTCAGGGGGTATGGAGCGTCTGCAATCAGCTAGTTATTCAAGAAATTTCAAAAAACCTCTACAACTAGTCAGTCTGCACTCCGAGACATTGCCTAGTGCATCTTCATGGCTAGGAATTCTTGTCAAGACCAGCGCTACATACAATAGCTTCAAGGGAAATGCTGTTCACCAGTATAGCCTGTCTCACCTGTACCAGCGCTTTCGTTCCTTTGGAATTTCTTTGAGAGAAACTCACGTCTTTCACCAGGTAGGGTGCATCCAGAGAAGCCGTAAACTAATATCCTAGTGATATGGGCACGGTAGAGGTTAGATTGTCTACGCTGACTCCAACATTGTCAAGGGACTGGTAAACGAGCGTTCCATACCCGGGCGACGATCTTGATGTTTGTTCCATGACATTGAATGCAGTTGTTTGGAACTCTTTAAATTAACCACTTTAGAAATTCTTTAGCTGCGATGAGACTTCTTACTTGATCTAGCGTCTTCTTCGAGCCCTAAATGGCTACCACCTATTCTGGACCTTCAATGATCATCTTTAAGAGATCGAATTATCCGAAAGCAAGGACCCCTACTTTTTTGACGACACTCCTCTATGTTTTGAAGAAGGAGCATCGAGAAAATTTCTCAGAGTGAAACAGTGGTGGATATCATAGTAGATAGACAATGGGTCATAATCTGTAAATAAGAAAGATATAATTAAAATCAAAAATGGGTAGAAGTGTCACAGGACTTTCTCGTAATAACTTCGTATTTTTGTGCTTCCGTATCTCCTTGACGCCCTTAGTTAGCCCACATTTCATTCTTAACCACTGCTATCCTCAGTTTCTGGTCCGTTTACTTGCATGTCTTATTCGACCCTCTTTTTTCAGGGTCTCTATCAACAGTGTCATTTCGGATTGTGCAAAGTTCTTATCCTAGGTACCTAATGCGCCCTTTGTTCTTGGCTTGGAATATTTGGCGCGATACGCAACGAGCTGAAGATGTCGCCATGGCAGTAGTGGAGCATCTCGAAGGAAATTTGAAGTTCTTCCTTGGCGACCGTGAAGCATTCAATTTGATCTTCGCAGTGCTGGGGCCATGCGCGAAGAAGGTAGTTCACTCAGGTAATTAATCTTATCATGTTTTAATACAGGTCGCACTTTGTTGGTAAATAGCTGCAATGGATAAACGTGAAGTAGTTTTCCTAGCTACCATAGGTTTTCAGTTTCCCTCTGTAAAACGACGTCTGTCGACTTTTTCGGCGAAAGTTCTAAAGAGTGCTGCGACCTCACCGGCCATTGAAGGACATCTCCGTCAGTACGTTCCGAATGCACCACCTCCAGCTGGTCATAAGAAGAAGAAGTAGATTATCTATGTTCATTTTACATATTTCTGTTCCGTAATGTCTTTTTGCGCAGAAAACGAACCGTTTTTAAGGAGCTGACCGAAGAAGAAATTCTCGAAGCGCTCCACTCGAAAGTAATTCCTGTAGGCCGTAAGTAGAGCTCTGTAAGTGTTCACGAGTTATTTACCATTCGTCCTGTTCAAAGGAATAAATTAGGTCGACGATGTTATGTGTGGGTTTGGTAACCTCATAAGCTGTTTTAGGCTTCTAAATAAATTCTTGCAACGGCGCGTGGAGATTTTCAAGAGAAGTGCAACTCCAGCGGAATTCGACGCACAGGTGCGAAGCTTTCTTTACACGGATAATTCAGCTTTTGTTTTCGCAATAAGTCTCCACGTTATCCCTTGTTGGAACCTCGGCATGATCGGTTAAATTGTTATGTTCTTCTGTGCCACACGAGGTTGATAAATGGAACCTTTTATTAAGTGGCCTGACGTTTCGACCTTCTCGTCTTCTTCAGAGGCCAGAAGTTCCAATAGTTTTTGCCCATACTAATATTACTGACAGGGCGCGAGCTGATGCTCCGCAAAACTAGTGGAACCTTTGGCCTCTGAAGAAGACGAGAAGGTCGAAACGTCAGGCCACTTAATAAAAGGTTCCATTTATCAACCTCGTGTGGCACAGAAGAACATAACAATTAAGATTCATTTTAGATGATGGCCATATTTGGCGATTCTGGCATAGAAGAATTGGTAGCACAGATGCCTCTTCGAAGTCCGTTAAAGACAATTGAGACAGTGTTCCTCAGATTACTGTCATCTTTCAATACAAAGTTGGTTTTCTCTTAAACTGTCTTTTCTGAAATTCTGAAACGTTCAGCCCAAAAGAAAAGAAGTAATTCGTTCAGGTATAACCCAAGAATAGTCTGCTCGTTCTTCATGTTGAACGCAATTCGTGAGTTCTGCCGCGTATGGACTGCTCCAGCAGTGGGCCTGTCTTGCACAGTACGTGGTCGAGATGGTTATGGGAGATCCACAACAGATGAAGGCCGCTGTTGACCTTATTGATCGATTGGTGAATTTTCATTGCTGTTTTCAATGTGTTTTCAATTCGCCATTCCGGAGCAATGCTGAGCCATAGACGATGCCGCCTCTAACTACTCGTTTTGCACTTGAAAAATACTGAAGTTGTGATATTCCCCCAGGAATCAAAATGCTGTGTAGTTGGCCTCTTTTGAAATCATTCGTGTTACAGGTAGATCTTACGAACGTTGAAGTTGCGGTACCTATAGCGGAAGTGATAGTGACATTAGCCAGATCGGATTTGCTCTTATTACGAAACGAAGCACGCTCAAAGTTTGCTCGATGATATACAACTCAAGTATCCATGTCAGTTTTCCTGAGATGTCGAAAAAAGGCAGCAGTTTAATTCCCACGTGGTTTAGGTCTATTTGTGGATCCATTGGCCAATCAAGCAAGTATAACAGACGACCGATGGCGTCAACCGGCGCCATAGCAGACGGCCTGGGGACTACGTTGGTTAGACCAGGCCGGGTGGATCCACTCAATCGCGGACTTAGTGGGTGCTGTAGCGAAATCGGACGTAGTGGGTGCAGTACGAACTCTAGCACAACTAGTGGAGACTTATCCAAAAGTAATGATTAGGTGAGTGCCACCGCGCTGCCATAAGTCTAGTCGTGGATGCCTTTGTTTGAAAAAAAGCTCTTTCAGGAATTTCGGCACCATGGCGCAACAGATTCCGCTGCTAACAAGGATGCCGGCCGCTTTGCGAAAGGTGATTTTACGGGAAAGTGACTGAATTTGAATAGTTCAAAACCCATCAAAATTCTAAAGTTTTGATGAAACAAGTGTTGCGCATTGCCTGTACTTCCTGAAGGAAACATGGTTCTTGGTAGTAAAAAGTGGTCTGGAACGGCGTTTTTGGTCTTCCGAAACCACCTAGTCCAAAGTTCAAGTAAAACCCAATACGTGGTGATAGATGCTAAGGTGTCTTGTGGTTAGTGACGTGAATTATCACTGAACGAAGTTGAATCAATCATTGCTCCGATTTTCTGCCTGAGAACAGATTTCTTCCTTCACTTATAGCTCAGGGAGTCCGGAATTCTACGAACTAATATGCAATATCCTTTTGTGGAGGTACTCTTAAGTTTCTCATGGTAGGATTCCTCTCAAGACTTGCTATTTTTTCATTTATTCCCTTCGACTGCCCAAAAGACCAATACAGTGGCAATGAAAGAGAGGGGGAGACAGGTAACTAATCTAACTTCTTCTTTGAGCATTTTATCAATCAAACACTGCCAAATTCACTTAAAACATCCACTTGAAAGTCAATGGTCTGCTTAAAAAAATCAGGAACGTACACAGAGGTCTATAAGAACGACATCGGAAGGTTCAAGCAGGCTGACATGGCATGATTCTGAGCTCGTCGAGGTCCTTGAATTTTTACAGTCCAATTCACACATTTTTCTCTGAACTCGGACAACAATCGGTAAACGAAGGGGTTATGGATAGCCAAGGTAGCTGTAATACGAGGCTTGTTTAGGAAACCTCAGCCAAGCCTGACGGGCCGCACCTACTTATTGGCCGGAAAGGTAGCGCACTCAAATTGTGGAGCATAACGATGTTTTTGAATTAGCCTTCCAGGGCTCTAACAATGAAAGCAGCCGTCTTTGGAAGCTGCTGCGGTTCTATCGGAGAAACTATACGGCTGCTTCCTACTTCAGGCCGAAGGTATTACGGTGGGCTTCGTTGAGCTCGTGGGCGACCGCAGATGGTTCCAGGTTACGAAGATAACGAAGACTGTGGTCGAGGGCTTGCTTCGGCTCATCGAGGTTCATTTCAGGAATCCCATGCCGCGAGGTTTCTACTTACTTTGTCTTCCTGCGTGATACAAACCTGCTGATGACCTGATGTATTCTCTATTTCGGAAAACGAGAAGTGCGTCGAGTGCAGCCCAAACACCGCAAGTGCGACGGTTAAAAAAAATGAGAAGGAAAAGCCACTTTTTTCCTAAAAGACTCATTATCGCGTTATCCGTGGAGGCAAAAAGTTTTTTTTAGCGACAGATAATCGAAATTTTCCCTACTAACTCCAAGCGAATTGTCACATCTATTACCATATTTAAAAAAAGAGTCGCAATTCAATACTCATGGTCGATCCGCGTTCACGTTGAAGTACTGCAATTTTCTTGTCGAGAGCATGAAGTGCTAAATCCGACTGTCTGGGAACAAATAAAATTAAAATAGATGATCAAAACAATAGGAAAAGTACAAAGCGAACTACCAGGCTACTCTGAATATTATTGTGTAGTATCAGCAACAGCAAAAGCCTGAAAAAGATCTATCCTATATGTGACTTTCAAAACCTTTGAAAGGATTTTTCGAAGCGAAAGTTTCGATATCGTGAAGCCGCCTGGGGAAGTTTACCTGGCCATTAATTACCCTTTTTCTTCATGAGTGGGACGTTGGCCGTAAACGCTGGGGAAGCGGTCTAACTGACAATATGTCTGCAATTGTCAACTTTGAAGCTATATTTGGGTTTATCTTCTTACCAATAAACAAAATCTCATCACTTGCGTGTTTCGAATTGCTTTCCATACAGGGGCGCTTGAAGCAACGCCGAGCTCATTTATAATATTTTGTTCATTTTAGGAAGTGATGCCATTCGTTTCCTTTCGTGCTTGATGCCACCCAGAAGCTGTTACCGTCAATGCGTGAAACGTCCTACCGTTACGTGCTTGGAGATGCTGTTCACGCATTTTTATCATTTTATGAGGTTTTTCGGAACTTTTCTTCTCTTTCAAATGGTTCTTGGTTAAACTTAAGTGAACAAAGGAGATTTCCTGCATTTTGGTCATTTTCGTTTTCCAGACGATCTCTAACTCGGAAGCAGCTGCTTATTTTGGTGAGAAATTGATAGCCTGCTGCATGAAATTCTTTAGTTCTCATACGGAGACGGTAGGTTACTTTTATAGTGTCGGTTTGTGAGTGTTGATTTTCCACCAGCGATGCAAAATTTTAGGCAAAGGAAGTGTTCAACGATCGATCAGATGTGATCAATGCGCTCCTACAGAAACTTCCTCCGGGAAATTTAAATGCGCAAATGATGCAAGAGCTGTTACCGCAGAGCTGTTAATGACACTATGGAGGTGACATGATGCAAGGAAGTCAACCGCGCTCTGCTCAGCCTCGTTTTCGCAAATGATCTCTGTTCTTTGTTGCTGAACTCATTTCTGTAATTTTTAGGACGGGTATAATTTGTTATTTTATAGAATAGATTTTTTAGGTGTCTCCAATGCTCTTAATAAATCTAATATAATCTAGGTATGACTGCTGCTCTCCAAAAAGAAGGTGGAGGACCGCGATTTCCGGTGCTAACTTAGTTGGGGGGGGGGCCACGCGGCGGCGCGGCAGTCTGCTCACCTGGGCTCTCTCGAGCGAGACAGTGTAAACTCGAACATTCCAGCTTTTCACGCATGTCAAGTGACTGCCCCCCCCCCCACCCCCTAGACTGGCTACACTCCCCCTGGCCCACGGATTTCCGAACATGCCAGGCGAGCAGACTGCCGCGCCGCCGCGTGCCCCCCCCAACTAAGTTAGCACCGAACTTAAACTCATATTAACACGCCTTTACATTAATTGCTGAAGCAGGAGAAGTATAAACCGTCGAAAACACGAATAATAAGGTCATTATTCCCGCATTCGGACGTGGGCGACCCGCAAGGCAGACAACAAAAAACGCGCGCTGAGACGAAAGACCTGAGACAGAGGCGAGAGAGTTCAGTGGACGAGCGAGGTGCAGGGCCCGTACATGCGCAGAGGTGGGCGGGCCTGTATGGGCGGGTGCAAGTCGCAACCTCCTAGCGCTTTGCGCTGCATGCAGAACTGGCACTATTTTATGGTTGGGTACGGCGAGATTCGTCCCCCCCCCATGTCAGACGGGGTCGTATCTTGCCTGCGGAGTGAACGCGGGGGTGTAGTAAAGGCGAGGGGAGCGGCTGAAACATCTCGGATCGGCTGTTGAAATAAACTTGAAATTGTACCGAGTAAATAGTGGTTTGGAAATTATAACATTGAATTAACATAAGTCCCTTCAACGTTGGCATTTCCAAAAATTCGAGAAGATTCGGAATCCACGAGATCTCTTTCATTAACCTACCAACCTACTTGGCTTTCTCGAAAGTTGGAGTTTTCTGTTATTATGCTGTGAATTGAAATTTCGAAGAAATGCGAACATCTTCAGGGGCCGTAACTTTCTCGATACCTTGAGAAAAGCTATAAACAGATTTCGATAATTGAAATCGTTCAGAGTCAAAAAAAGTTTCCTAAATTTTGACTTGTACTTTCCTCGAATGTTTACTTGTCGAGAAATTCGTATTTTTGGGCAAAGGCGGTTTATGTGTTTCTAGCGATTGTCACTCTCTTCGAAATGAATTCGGTGGCGGCAATCTAACAAGCAAGAGAGGAATTCAACCCTCTCACACTTCTAATGCATCCTATTCTATCCTCGATCCTTTCCTCTCAGCTCTACTCTCCAAAATCGCGTCCTTTGACCCGATTCTTCCAACGCATCGCGCCCTTTGACCCGATTCTTCCAAAGTTCTTTCCATGCCTCGCCTTTGGCGCCGCGCGACCTACCTTCGAACGACCATAGAGTAAGGTATTCGGAAGCTTGTTTTTCCTCGAAAACTTAATCTTCGTGCGCGAAACTTTGTATGATCATAACCGACATGTGGAGCTGCGAAAAGTGCTAAATTTTCCGGGTTGGATTCCGGAAAATCATCGAGAAATCATTGAGTCCAACTTTCAACTCGCTATTTCCCGTGGAGCGAAATACTTGAAAATGGCACGAGAACATATGCTTTCGA
>MU888460.1:0-15402 GCA_036418205.1 Ostertagia ostertagi
GCTACCCTCCCTACTGTCCATTCTGCTTCCACTACTGCCATGTGAGTCGACGCTAGAGTAGGCCCGAAAAACTCGCCCATTGCTTGCTCTACGTGTCCGACCCCTTTGCCGCGTGGTGACCCGGCGAGCTCAGCATTCATGAATAGTGCGTGTAATGTCAACCAACCTGTAGAGCAGTAAGGGTGATCAATAGTAGGGCTCAGTACGACGACTCATCTCTTCTTTTCAGGAACTCCAAGAACAGCTGTCACGTCTGCAAGATGGATTGTTCGCTGAACATGAAAAGAATAGAATTAATCACAAAATAAAAGCTCGCACCGAACAGAAACTGGTGAGTTAAATTTCCGCCATTTCATTGTTTTTTTATTCATATCTGAATAAGCATTAGTTGATGACTGAAATGCCATCTTTTGGCGATTCTTGCTTGTAGTTTTGCATAACACTTACGAATGGAGCAAACAAAAGGTTCTCATGTCAAAGCCCTGACTTTAGCGCGGCGCATGTGTTTCAATTTCTGGTAGTTGGCGAATTTCAAAACTGAGGTAGAGGTTAAAAGCGCGGGCTTGCGCAACTACCAAATTTATAAATCGTTGTATTCCTTTTTGAGTTTATTGCTAGGGCAATGCATCTGGCAGGTCTCTTTTGGAGTGAACCCACACGTCTGGCCTCCACTCAGAATCTTAGCAGCTTTATTGTGCATTTTTGTCTAGACAATCAGCTAGGTGAGCCTTTCGATGTACAAGCTAATGTCCTGTGCCTTTTTTGCCTCAACGGAGGATGCCAGCGGAAGCAGATCAGAGCGCGCCCTATGATGGAGCGCGCTCGACTAGCCTGGGTGGATTTCTTTCTGAGATTAGGTGCTGAAACATGTATTTAGGAGCAGCTCCGCTTCTCGCTACTACAGCGCTCACTTCGCTAATAATGGCCTAACTTCCGTTCAAATAAGTGAATTGCGTAGTCTTTAACTCTTTTTTCCACAACAAGTGCTTTATGTAATCTTTTTATGGAGCTTTGAATGTTATCCTACTTGGAATTCTAATTTCTGGATTTCAAACCAAGAGTAACACGCCCCCGACTGGATTTCAAAAAAGAGTTTTGACCACGCGGTTTTACGAGGCCTGTAACACGCTTTGCATATTTCAGTCCTTCACGCATACGGCAATGTGCTATGAATGCATGCTGTCAGATCCGTCATTTATCAGCCTTGCGCTAGATTTCTCTAGCAAACAGCTACAGCTACTTCTCAACGCTGTTGTGCCTAACTTGTAAGGTCTACTATTCCAAGTTATTTATTCTTTTTTTGTCTTGTGCCTAGCTTGTGATCTTTGATTATAAAATATTCCAGCCGTTATGAGAGCGAACTACCAACAGTTGCTCCGCCACTGTTCGCCGCCTATCCAGAGTTCTATTTGGATGATGTGCTTGATCTGGTGACATTTGCATTGAAGTGAGAGAATTTTTTTGATTCTAGTGCTTATTTTGAAGGGTCACTCTTTTGTATGAGTACGAATCGCAGGTTCTTGGTTTTTGCTCAGACTGCTAAACTATAAGTTCAACGGATTTGGAATAAATTTCTTTCTGCACGGAAAATCGTCCTAATTTGTTCTGTGCGCTTCAATACCAGTCATGTTGAAAAAAAGCGCTTCCAGGCACACTGCTCCACTTCTTGTTGGTCGAAATAATGATTGGCCAAATCACTTGTTGGTCTTCATTTGCTGTACTCACTACTTCAATAATCCATTTTTGGCTGCCAAAGTAAAGTTTTCATTCGTTCTGTCTCACCATTTCCAGTGTATCTATTTCCATAATGGAATTCTCCTAACCTCTCCACGAATTTTGATCCACAAATATTTTACAGGTGGTTGAGGTGGTCATGATGCTCACTCCTGCTGTTATGCCGGCTGCACAAAATCTGTGGTACCAGGTGATAAACAGCCCAATGGCAATGGAAAAGCTCTTCCCCAGTTTGGTAAAGGTTGGTTGAAGCTGATATTAACTTTGCTTACTTTAATATAGATTTGAGAATGTTGCTTAACACCTGCGAAAATTCCATGTTTTGTTTTCACAGAGTATCTGTAGAGAGTCGGCAATCGAATTAACAGCAGTGCTAGTTATGTTACATCAAATTATCAGTCAACTCGAAGTTGTCAGTTAGTGTTAAGTAACTTCTTAATCATCCTGATGCCAGAAACTGTGTTGGTCCTAATGAAACACTGCCTGTTCATTTGATAACAGTAACAGTTTCGTTTCGAGTCCCTTTATCAGGCTTTTAGAATAACTTTTCAAAGCTTCCGAAAAGCGATTGGTACTATATTCTCTGTTTGATTTCAGTTTTACTCCGATGCTGAAGCTGGTACGGACTTCTATGAGAAGTTCAGTATTCGACGCAATATCCAAGTGATTTTCCAGTGTTTGTGGAACGAGAACTTATTATCGGTCTATTATGATTCAGCTGCGTATTTCAATCCTACTTTAGGATTTGATGTTTGCTCCTAGCGATGCCTACAATGGATGCATTCGGTTTCCAGAGCTTGCGGTCCCGAGTTTATTCGATTCATAAATATGGTCATCAACGATGCTACATTCTTGCTGGATGAGAGTTTAGGCAGCGCTGAAAAAGATCCATGATGTGGAACTAGTAATGTCCAACAAAGAAGAATGGGCAGCGCTTGGAAGGGAGGAACAACAACAAAGGGAGGGCATATTAGAAGATGCGAAGAGGCAGGTAGGGAAGCTTTCCTTTAAGTTGACTTACCAGAAAAGGCATTCAACTTCCCATGGAACTTTGAATTGAGACCCAGATATATCGATAGAGCTTCAAACGCTGATTACAAATATGGAAACTAAAACTGCAAAATGAACCTGCCAAGGAAGTTGTGAGCAGTCAAAGTTGGCTAAAGTAAAGCGTTGCATATGAACCGTGCTGGGCTTTCAGAGTCGCCGCGGAGTAGTGGTAGTGCCCTCGCTCTTCACCCGAGAGGTCATAAGCTCTTTTCCCGTTGGAGTGCAAATTCCGAGAGCTTTAGCACTGCTGCATAGAAAGCCTAGCATTTTCACTGCTCACAACTTCCTTGGCAGGTTCATTTTGCAGTTTTAGTTTCCATATTTGTAATCAGCGTTTGAAGCTCTATCGATATATCTGGGTCTCATTCGAAAGTTCCATGGGAAGTTGAATGCTTTCCGGTTAGTGGCGCTTCCTTCCTGAATCATAAAATAATATGTTAAGGTACGCTCATGGCTAATCTATGCGAAAGATACATTAGAACTGCTGGGATATCTGACGAGGGATGCTCCACAGCCATTTGCTCAAGATGTGCTTGGTGACAGATTAGCGTCTATGCTCAACCACAATATAGCGCAGCTATGTGGGCGGAAGTGCATGGAGTTGAAGGTAACATAATCTTGTTTCATGGAAGACTGACTACTTATGTTGTTTACCTATTCCGATTTTGATTCCAATTTTTACGTCATCCTCATCTGCCTTATAGGTCCGCGATGCAGCAGAGCGATTCCAGTGGGAGCCGCGCAAGCTAGTCGGCCAAGTAGTGGATGTTTACCTCAACTTGGCTGCGTTCTCGGACACATTCGCAGAGTTTATTGCTCATGATGAGGCTAGTGAATAGTTTATATTCAGCGACGGTTCCTAAATGATTGTGAAAACCTCAATGGAAACTACTCCTTTTAGTTAGCGTGATTCTGTTTACATTGCATTTTTGAGTGAATTTATTTCTCACATTCTTTTTTCTCCAACAGATTGTGTATTTATTGTAAAGGTTGTAGTGGCGCAAAGTAATGGAGTAGAATAGTAGAGTTTTCCCTGCAAATTCGTGATTCGTTCTGGATTTCCTCAGATTGCGGATGCGGAGATTACCTCAACATTGTCTCGTTCTCTTGTTTGGTTGGTCCAGTGGGAGCCAGTCCACAACCGATGTTTGGTTTATGCAGTGCAACTGGCAAGCATTTCTCAGCGTCCGAGTTTCTTAGCTCTTAAATTCATCTTCAAACAAGGGACGATAATTACTTCTTCCCTTTATTTTTATTTCTAGGTCGGCTCGAGAATTTGTCACTGGCAGTACAGCCGTCCCAGGTTAAGGGAGTTTTTATGGATCTGACCAGAGGGCATTGATTATCATATAAACGGTGTTACGTGGCGTCAGTGTCTAGTTAATTGAAGGGGATTGGTTGGAGGAAGTTGTTGATTAGGAAGTGCAAATTTTCCGGCAGTTGCTTCTGCTACTGCGAAATTGCTAGCACATCAACGAATACCGTTGTTAAAGCAAGACCTTAAAAAACGGATAGCGAATTTCTTCTTGGAGATTTCTTCTCCCACTCCTCTCATACTTGTCCGGATTATCATTTCTTGCCATTTTCTGTTGATTCTGTTCTATTGCACTATACCGTATTGTTTTGGCCACCCTGGATAAGTTTTATGAACGCAGTTCAATCAGGGGAGACGCCACACCTAGCAGTTCAAAGCGATATTATGCTAAATTTCTTCCAAGAGATCTAATCGCCACAGATATGACACGACGTCATTCGGTCGTCTTCCCGAGCAATAATATCGTTGCCCATTCATCAAATCGAGAAGGTGAATTTTTTGAACATTTAAAAGATGTCTGAACATGCTCAGTATTTACGTATCCGGCTGTCCCTAAGAGCATATAATTCACGCTCAATTTCTTCATGATTTTTTATACCTTGTTCTCTCTCTATAAATTCGATTCCGTGCCTTAACGAAAAGGTTGAAACGTTGTATAACAACAAAGCAGCTCAAGAAATGGAACTGGAAGATGCTCCCGAAGAATTCAAGGGTATGTTTCTGAATCAGGGAGTTTTACGAAGACACACTCATGCGCGGTCTTTTACCCCCTTTTGATTGTTGTCTCTTTTGTGCTCAAGAAAAATTACATTGCTCATAAAATTTGATCTAACAAAGAACTTGAAGGGTGAGCTCCGAACTTTTCATATATGCATCGCAACTTTGTATTGATGGAGTAGTAAGCCTGCTTTTAAACTTATAGTGTTTTTGCCTGCCTATTAGCCGTGTTACGGTCACCTTCGAGGCGTATTTGCTGTATAATAGCTAACGACGCCTGTCCATGACGGCTCCCACTTTATCGTCCGTAGCCTGATTATTTAAAGCATGATCCAGCGAAGAATTTACTTTTGAATATTTGCGTGGCTATGGTACCACTTGCCGCTACACCATAGCCGCCTTGAATTTGACCTTATTGTTTATTATTTTTTTAAATGGCAAGTATTTTCTCTAGTTTCGAGACATTAAGATGCTATTATATTGGAATATCACCAAGCCGTCATAGGCTTTTGGTGAAGAAACTATGTATGTTTTTTTTCGGGACACGCAATCACGACAACCGCCAAAATATAAATTTCTTCTACCAACAGTGCCAATATCTTACATGCGGTGATTTAATACGCATCTTGCCTCTCACTTCATTTTTCGCTTCCTTATCCTGTATATGACTGGGAAATCTTTTTGTCTTTTCCGAAGCTCAGCGCACATGAATGTCTAGTGCTCCTAAATGTTAAGTTGTGAGTTTTGCTCGAGGCCGCATATGGATTCTTTTGCAAAGAGCTCGTGGTGAACATCGCACAAGAAAGGAATCATCAACTTTCCTCCCCTTCCACTTGAACTGCGATTTCATTGGGATGACTTATCTCGCTGCTATTGAAATAATTCTTCTCCCTTATGTCTCAATCCAAAGAATATTGTGTGTGATTTTTAGCCTCTTGCTCAAGTATTCGTCGCGTTCTGAACAACCGCCAATTTTGTCACCTGCTTTCAAATGTCTCTACCCTGTTTAAAAGAGGCTAGTAAAAATCAAAAAACCAAGCTGATCTAAGGTTATTACGTTCTGTTAAAGTGACATGACCATTTCAGTTTTTGTTCCAGATCCTGTAATGGATACGCTAATGGAAGATCCAGTCCGATTACCATCTGGTCATATCATGGATAGAAAGCATATCATGCGGCATCTGCTCAGCAGTCAAACGAATCCCTTTAATCGTGCCCCACTCACCCCAGAAAGAGGACTAGAGCCTGGTAGCGTTTACAAGTTCAGAAGATTATTCGAACACGGTGGTATAACTGCGAGTTGTTTGTTACTCACTACAAGCCGCAGTGGCTTTCTTCCCGGATCATACTTTGTCTGCGTTCAGAATCAACCAGAATGCCTTCCAATCCGTTATAATTAGCATTTGGGCTCTCATGGCCAAGCAGGAATTAAGAATTTCATTTTTCGACTGATTTTTGCGACTTTTATGAAGTTCTGCTTATCTGTGTGTCACACTTATAATTACGTCAGACTCGCGATAGTGAGACAGAGACGAATCGCGCCCGATTCCAAAACGTCTGACAGCTCCGATGCCACAATCATGTAAGAGCTATCCATTAAACGAATTGCAATATGTCTCAAATGAGGCCTCTCCATGGAATATGGTCCCTTCTGCCTCGGAATTAAGCGAAGAGCTACTCAGAACAACGCCGAAGAGCTACCAACACCGTAGTCCATTTATTGCTCTTTCAAGTGCACGACCTGAAGCATACGCAAGTAACCATCCCACCTCTCAGCTTCGCTTCACCACACTCCTCTTCTCTTCTCCTTAATTACACTACTCTCAGAACCTCTAACCTAGAATCTGCGCCGATCCTATTACTGAGCCTTCATGCCGCCCAGCATTAATTAGCACTGTCGGAGAAAAGCTATTCCACAGCTGCGCACCCTTATCTCTTCTGCTGTACTGACAGCTTAGTGAGCCTAGAAACGAGAGAAGAGGGCTACACACATTAGACGACATTACGCGCAAGACCCTAAGCTCAAGGATGCTCGCGAGACTGTAGAGCTATCATGTCCCTGCGAGCGATCTCAGATACTCCTTCCCAATGGGTTCGATGATTCCTACATTTTTCTCTGTTTCATTGCAGATCGGCGCCCGCTACAAATATCATATTACTGACCCATTTTCGAACGTGAAATTACGCGAATGATGCTTTTCACAACTCGGCCAAACATGGTCTTGCCTAACTTAAATTCTTCCGCCAGTCGCTAAAGAAAGTCTCTTAACGAGAGCTCAGCCGTAATCCACAACCAAACATCACGGAATGATATTCTGCTTCTCATACACTCCACACTGTCATATTTATTCTCTCTTCACAATATAACTGACCTTATTATTCTAGTGTCACAAAACTAGATGCGGGTAGACGACATTATACAAGAGAGAACCAATGTACTACTAGGTAGCATGAACGACGGCTAAAATGATCCAAACTCTGTGAGACTTATTACCGCTGCTTCTAAAAGCTTTAAGTGCCATGAATAATAAACTTTAATTGTAAACACCTTGACGGTTTAGACTTGCAGATAAGTCACCTGAAATTCTGAGACCGATCAAAGAAATATGAACAACCCTTCAACTAAACTTGTCCGTGGTTTGGTGTTCTCGCCATTAAGCGCTCTTATTCTGAGCTAAGATCTTGAGCAAGTATTTCGAGCTTCTGGGCGCTGTAAGAGCATAAGCAACTCTTGCACCAATTAAAGATCCTTCGCGAATAACTCCATCGCATCTTTTTTAACTATGATAACCTATCAGCGCTGTAACTTCCAACTTCTGTTTTCATTGCATACGTGTAGCACAAAGTGTAAGAGATCGGTTTGCTATTTCGCCCTTCGCCAGTGCATGTGTTTGCTCGCCGCACGTATCGATTATGTTTTCAGCTGCTGAGTTGCGGCAGCGGATACGAGACTGGGTGAAGGAGAAACTCGGAAAGTAGAAGGCAATTTCCGCTGGCTGAAAAAACGTTTTTGTGTGGTCGTTTCATTATAAATCTTGCCTTAAGTTCTCTTCTATACGGTTTGTATTGAACCTTTGTCTTCTTTCCGGCGTGTACAATTCTTCCTTTGATTACTGTTTCATTGTACAAATTAGCCCTCTCTGTCCATTTTATTTCTCGAGAGTGGGCTACAGTCATTTGTTTATTAGGCTGCAGTTTGTCGTTTGGTTAATATAATCGACGTTCTGAACATTTTGATAATCATCATCTCCCGCTCCGATCTTTGTATTCCTGCTCTACCTTAATGCTGCGATAGATTCGCCTCAATTACCCTACGATCGTTGGGTTTGCTTTCCTTCATGTTCGTGTTAGTCTTTAAACAGTTGAACAACGGTAGTGATCAATGTGCGGATATATCTCAGTCTGGGTCATTAAGTCATTTCGGGGGCGACACTACTTGTTGGCTTTTCATATCCATGGTATGGCTCCCAAAAACATAGGGCTTTACTTGTCTTTTTTAGTACTGCAGCAATTGTTGGGGTCTTTCGAATTTTGGTTGAATCCTGCTTATCTACAGCTATTGCTGCCAGTTTGCAAAAATGACACTATGTGCCATTGGCAAGTTTAGAGGTCAGCCGGCGCCTTGATGACGCCGCTGATATTAAAACGTTCCTGTGAACAATTAAGTGTATGTTGTAGGTCGTCAGCATTTGAGATACATTACAAGCTTCACATCTAATATATCGATCGCCGACAACAATAGTTGTTTTTGATGTATCGTGATGTCTTATAGATTTACTACATACGTGCATATTGTGTATCGTATTTTCTCATTGTATAAAGGGTTTCGTCATTTTTGCTGCTCCATTGTGCCTATCGAATCGATCGTTGAAATCGACCGTATCTTATCTTCAGATGAATGAATAGGCTTTCGTTGCAAGTTCGCTCATGGAAATTGCGAGCGAACATCAGTAGACAGATTTCTATCGCTGAACTTTTTCCGTTGTTAGGAATAAACTTTGGGCACCAGCAATTGAGAAGATGTCGCTTCTGGTCAAAAGCTTCAGGGTTTGTGGAATGCTGTCTCTTTTCTTTAGTTCTATTTTTATCCTTTTTTTGCTTGAGCATTCTTTTTAATCTTTTTCCTGAACGTGTCTGAAGGTTCAAATTCATACATTTCTGGTGAAGTATCCACTTCTAGGTACCAGCGCCCGGCGCTCTCCGCGGCCATGGTCGCTTCTCAACGACGCATGAATAGTGGTGGGGATGTGACGTTCCACACAAGGTGAAATAGTTGTTCTTTCGTTTGTTTGCTATTCTCTTAAATGTATTCTTGCTTTCAATTACGAGTTTAGTTATCAGTCAAGGAAACCTTTTGGGAATAGGCACAGAGTTCTCTTTTTGAACTTGCAATCCTCGAATGCTTGTTTGAACTGATTTGAGTTACATAAATTTCTATGATTATAAACTGCACAAACTCGACCAGAGTCCGAGCAATACAGTCCCCTTGACTAGGGATGAAGCCATTGCGTGTTCTAAATCGGCAAATGCAGGTAAGGGACCCCGTTCTTTCCACGACTAAAGCGGTCTTATAAGTTGTGAATTTGGTATTTTAATTTAAATAATTCAGCTGATTCGTCGTATGGAGTCAGCTGCTTCAAACCTCTATAAAGAGAAGAAAATTGGCGGTTTCTGTCATCTGTACTCTGGCCAGGTATTATTGCTGCTTCAGAACGCGTATGAAACTATTCAACGTCTCTCTCAGTGAATTTCATCTTTAGGAAGCTTGTGCTGTTGGCATAAAAGCAGCTATGACAGATGGTGATGCTGTGATTACTTCGTATCGTTGCCACGGATGGACATTGTTACATGGCGCCAGCGTATCGCAAGTTCTCAGTGAACTGACTGGTATGTTGTTTTGGGTAGCGGGGAAATCTCACGCAGCCAATAGAAAACTGTTCAATGTCCAGAATACGGAACCTACCTCCACCTTATTTTTTCCTTCATTATTATCATCTCTCACTTATCTTTGTGCTTCGCTGTGGTACCAAGTCAGCTGTAAGCATGGAGTATATCTTGGCATGCATTTCCTTAGGAACCCTAGCGAAAAACCCCGTGCTAGGGTTCTAAAGGAAAGAGCGCATTTTATGATTGGCGCACGATCTAACCTGATTCGGGAAAGCAATGATCAGCCCATAAAAGTGAGCAAGGTGAGATAGATCGCATAACGAAACAATTTGCTACTGTTGTGCAGCTTAGTTCTGGTACCCGTTATGATCTTCGCTGACCACTGATATAGCTCAACTGTTCACAAAATTGTTTAAAAAATTCGAAAAGCGTGTTCAGTTACCCGAGATGTTCCTCCCACGGCCACAACTTAGCAAGAAGACTCTCCAGGTATAGATCTCTGATTTCATTCCTCCCCGTAATATGTTGTTCAAAATCTGATATTTCGTCAAGCCAGCGGTGCGCGCTAGAGTGTGGTTTCTATCCACACCCTTGATTCTGCGTGGCGTCCCAATCCGATTGGAGCTCCGACGAATCAGTAGAGTTAGTCTAGGGGTTATGCCAGGAATCCGATCAGCGTTGATCTCCAACATCTCCCTTGATTGTAAGCGAAACCACGCTAAATGTGGTTCAATACTGCTTCCATCCATTTTTTTTTCCAAAAAGGCCATTTTAAAGCACGAATCCCGAAAGACTATCCTAAGGTTTGAACTCCAACTTTATTTGGACGCTTAGGTTTTTTACACAAATTTTTGGCCAAGGATTTTTGGAACGTGCGATATACATAAGTTTTTTTTTTTCAATTAATTTCGTTGTCTAGGGGCCTCAATTCTCGACAATAATTTTAATTTCATTCGAAGATGTTACTGAAGATCAATGTAATGGCTTCTCAAGTACTGTAGCACCATTCTGAATCTTTGAAATCACTGCGGGGAGGAAGGATTTGCCAGCGCTCCATTCAATCAAAGGCAGCAGCTAGTACGATAGGTTTATTGCCCCTTGGAGCAAAAAGTTGAGGTGGTCAAGAAAAAGTAACGTGAAAAATAAATACGTGTCAGTTAGAGAGAGGTTTTCCTGTTATATTGTCCACTCAATGTAGCTAATCCTTCCTCGCTATGGACCTGCATGCTTCACTATACTGCTGTTTGCGTTTACATCTAATCTTGATGAAGCGGGTCTTCTGCAGTCTCTTGATTCGACCCGGGGTTGCTACTACGTCAATGATAGGATCGGAGTACATATTTAATTATTCGCTCAGTTAATTGCTCTGGAGCACCACTGAAGCCAGCGTGCTGGGTCCGTGTTTAGGTCAATGAGATGCACTGCATCCGCCCTCATTTATTTATTTATTTGAATGACACGTTGTGAACAACATGTAAACATAGTAAAAACCAGGACAAACCAATAACACAACAAAGTAGATTTCAACCAAACAAATGAAAAAGTCATATAAAGTCGTCAACATGCTTCTTGAAGGTTGAATACTTGAGTGGAAACATATTAGAACGCAGAAGAGAGTTAAAACATGTACGTACTCTGTGACTGAAAAACTTTGACCTGCACTTGAGTCCTAGCTGTAGATGTCGATAATCTTATAGAGGCTCCTCTAGTGTTAGACGGCAGCACTTGGAAAAAATCAGAGACATCAACTAACACAAATTCTTAAGGATTTTATAAGCCATAAGTAAGTCATATCGCTTTCTCCTCCACTCGAGTGTTTTGAGACCAAGATTCGCATTCCTAGTCCCACTAGCTGGGATGTCAACATATGAGAGGCCCGAGCATCTTAGCAATAGTTTACGCGTGAAGTTATTTTGAACACTCTCAAGAGCCTGAATGTCGCGTTTAGTGAAGGGATTGAACACGGACGACCCAGACTCTAAGATGGGGCGTACGTAGAGTTTATATGCACGCAGAAGAACGTCTTGATCTCTAGACCGAAGAGCTTTGAACAAATTGAAAGTACGTCGATTACCTTTCAAAACCATCATTTTGTAATGTTTGTTAAAATTCAACCGATAATCGTAGTAATATCCGAGATCGCGGACTTCTGAAACCATTTTTAGGGTCTGATTATCCACCATGTAAACAGGGCTAACGGATGGGAACCAATACGCATAACCTGAGTTTTGTCGGTCGACAAGCAGAGCCCATTAGTAATGGCCCAGCCAACAATCCTATCTATTGCCTGCTGAACGGCCGCGTCAGAAACGGAGTCATTAACTACCTTAAAATTTTTATATCATCTGCATACATATTGCAATAAACATCAAGACTTTGTATGCATTGAGGGAGATCAGCAGTGTAGATATTGAACAGAACAGGTGAGAGAACTCCACCCTGAGGTACACCACTAGTAGCAACTTTTACACTCGAAAGAGTATCACCGACAAGAACTTGGAATGTCCTATTTTCAAGAAAATCCTGTATCCAATTGACAACCAAGGGGTGAACACCAATGTGCTTCAATTTATGAATTAGAATACTGTGCGACACTTTGTCAAATGCCTTACTGAAATCAAAAAATACTACATCCACGTTCTTTTTCAAGTCAATTGCATTAGACCACTTGTTCATGCAACATAACAGAGCTGTTTCAGTGGACTTGCCAGGACAAAAGCCATGCTGTGACGAAGGGATTATATTGTGTTTATCTAAATGCTCTAATAAGTACTGTTTTATGACTTTCTCAAAGGTTCGAGCAAATATAGATGTCAAGCTGATTGGCCTATAATTATCAGGGCTGGAAAACGGCTGTTTTTTGGGTAATGCAAAGACAATGGAATGTTTCCACTTACAAGGAACCTCACTTCTCATGAGGCTCAAGTTGAACAAGAACTCAAGAGGTCCAGCAGATTTCAAAAATACAATTTTTCACTACAATGAAGGGAATATTTTCGCAATTTGTACTAGCCGCAGATGACCATTTTTCAAGAATATCTACTATGGTTTTCTTGTCAAACCAAGGGGCTGGATCATGAACATCGATACCGGGAGAGTTCACGTTGGGGATAGAAACATGAGACGTAGAAAACACTTTCTCAAAAGTGTTTGCTAGCAATTCAGCTTTATCATCTTCCGTTATGGCCATGAAAGAATTATCACTTAGGGTTCCGATATTAAGTTTATCTCGAAGTCTGGACCTGAGCAGAGAGTATAACGTTTTCGCTCCACCCTTTGAAAGTTTTTTCCGCTCAATATACGCATTATATTTGTTGAGCTTTTGAGTCCACTTTTTATTCAAAGCATGGAAGGCATTCCAGTCATCAGCCGCATGCGAAAAGACCGCTCGCCGCCAAAGCCTATACCTAATTTTTTCCAAAGAACTTAAGTATGGCGGAAGTTTGGATTGAACTTCTTCGTTTTTCAATTTGAAAGGAATGAACAAGTCCATGGCGTGTACCAAGATGGCTAAAAACATTTCATATTTTTCATTTACCGTATGTGCATTATTAAAAGAACCAAGCCAGTCAATGTGCCGTAGATAATTCCTCATACCATCAAAATCGGCTGATTTGAAATCTCTAATCCAGGTAGTTTTAACTTCCAGACGGGGTGAAGACAGACGAAATTTGATAACTGCATGGTCACTGCTACCAATTGGGGGCCCGCTTTTAGTGTCACGAATGAGAGTGCTATCATTACACAAAAGCAGATCTAGATGAGATTCAAACCGCGTAGGAAACAAAACAGTATGAACTAAACCATGGGACTTACACAATCTGTGAAATTTAGAAGCATTAGCATCAAGGTGAGGTGCGAAACTGGAGTTCAAATAGGGAAAGTTTAGGTCACCAGCTACAATGCAGATCTTACCACATGCACAAAAATCACTTATGGCTTTGAATAGCTGATCGGTTTTAGAAGAATTGCACGAGGGTGTCCTATAAACAGCAATGAGTCTTATCTCCAGAGAATAAAACCAGATATCACAAATCAAGATTTCGTAGGAGTCAGTCACTGATTCACTGAAAACTATGCAAGCCGAATGAGGACTTTTGACCATGACCGCAACTCCACCACCTCTCTTTGCGAAACCTATCAGTACGAAATATTTGATATTGTGATGCCACTAACCCTAGCAACGGAGCCATATCAGTTTTGGAATGAAACCAAGTCTCACTCAGAATAACCAGCTCAAAGTTTTCATTACAAATATAAGCTACCAAAGCATCGGCATTTTTTACAGCAGATCTTATATTGGTAAGGAAACCACTAATAAACAGACAATGGGGCCACGGAACTTTTAAGCGTTTACCTGCATTGAATTTCCATTATGGGCAACTGGCAAAGTATTTTGAGGAGAACCAACAACATTATTTACAAAATCAGAAGCCTGATTAGACGGCATAGAGACAGATGAATGAAAATTCATACCAGAATTGTTTCCAATGGGACGAGCTTTATTTGCTAAGCGTGCCTCACGGTACTGCACCCTCTCTTCCAACGATAAAGATGGGCGGAGATAGACGCCCTTAGGATCGAAAGAGCGCAGACGCGGGGCGCGTCTAACTGCCATTTGCTGAAACTTAGCTACGGGAAATACAACTTTGATAAGACGTGCCCTAATATTATTACTGTTAGACTTCCCCATGTGGTAAACCGCGCAGAGTACACATTCAATGTCAAGATGATTTAACAAAGCATTGACACATTGAAAATCATGATTCGCTCTATCTATCGACAGAAGAAGAATTAGGTTCTGACAACCCAATGATAACAACGGACCGCTTCTTTTCAATATCATTCTCAGACATTGACTTTTCACTGACAAGCGATTTAGGACCTACAACATTCACTGAGGAATCAATAGTAAACGAATTCCTACTTTCAACCATTTTCTTCAAACTATCATTCTCAGCCTTAAGCTTGGCGTTCTCTTCCACCAGACTGCCAATCAACTTCCGCATTGAGTCCAATTCCTTTTTTGTATCGAGTAGAACACTGATGATGGCTCTCACATAAGCAGGGACTCTGGGCCCAGCACAATCCTCCATGAGTTTCGCCCAGTCATCCTTTTCAGGCGACACCATATCAACACATCTCCTCTTGGTTGCTGGAACAGACGTTGATCTGAGTGGTGTATCCATGCCTTAGTGTGATGTCCAATCGATTTTGATCTACTGGTCAATTGGGGAACAAGGTACAAATCACCAGCCTCCCAACAGCAATCACAGAGGAAAAGGGCTAGAGAAAATCGGTAAAATACACCTGATTAAGTGGCTTGAATACACGAAACAACAGCGATCCCCGCCACTAGAGATCTCGCAACACAGGCACTACGAATAACACCAGCAGCGTAAGACCGAAAGAAGAAGAAGTACAGCTCGAAAACTGCCGTAGTAGTTGCAGTTCGAAAAAACCGAATACAGTACGAGTAATGACAGTGCGAATACTAGACTGGAACAGACGTTCCTGCTCCGCAGAAATGGAATAACTTATCGATGAAGAAACACCGAGATCGATAAATGGTGCGGGAGCAGGGGGCGAACCGACCGCTCAGAGGCAAAGTAGGCGCGCGAATGATTGCAAAAAAAAGAAAATTTGGGAAGAATGAGCGTGAGAAAAGGGTTAGCAAATATATGACGCGCATGCGCGTC